>JAGDQP010005442.1:53273-76699 GCA_022664845.1 Lepisma saccharinum | reverse complement strand
CCATTGGATCTGCCGCAATGACATTCTTTTCTTTCAACACAAGTCAGCAAAACAGTTAAATTACATTTTATTATGCAAAATCAGTGTTTATATTTCTGCATATCTCAATTCCAACTTATATTCAATGATTCTTTTCGTGTTCATTACCTTTCTGTAATTTACTACGGTCTTTGGAAGCTTTTCTATGCAAATTCAGTCAAATTACATTTCATTATGCAAAATCGGTGTTTATATTTTTGCATATCTCAATTCCAACTTTTATTCAATGATTCTTTTCGTGTTCGTTACCTTTCTGTAATTTAATAAGGCCTTTGGAAGCTTTTCATTATAATTCCCATCAATATCACATTTTATTATGCAAAATCAGTGTTTATAATTCTCTCAATCAAACATCACCCCTAACTAAAATTATATCAAACAATGTTACTGCCAATACAGTGTTCCTAGATCTTCGTAATATTCACAAGTACTTGAAGTATCTTACATTTATGTCTCATTGTCATCATTACCAACAAGCACTTCATGTTTTCTTTTTAAAATATTCATTTATATTCTTTATCTTGCAATATAAAAGACTTCTCTTTTTACCCTCTCAATCTTCTTCCTCATTTCTTTTTTTCATTAACAAAATTAATTTCTTTGCGCCTGTAGGTATCTCGTCGAAGCCAACCCCACTATTTTTTTTTTTCATCCAAAAAAAGGCAAATGCCCTGTGGCATTCCGGAGTACAAATGTGTGTTCCTAGCCGGGGAAAGGGGCAAAAACAAAAGTCAAGGGTTAAATTGAATTTTAGTTTTTAATTAAAATATGCAAATGTGGAGTAGCAGGCTGTTGTGTTACTACTGCTATAGTATCTTTACTTGGTTGTTGGTGAAGTTGTAGTTTTCTCGTAAAAATTTGATAACTAATTTTAAAATAACTAAGACATAGTTGATGCGTGAGTTCTTATATAGTTTTGTGTTAACACATGATAAGATATGGAGCATTATTCCATTGTTGTATGTTTATCGTAGTAGTCATGTAAAGTTATCTCTGAGTTAATGAGTTACATATATTAATTATATAAATCCAGTTTTTCATTGCAATTTAAATTAAGATAAGCAAGGATGAAATTAGACTATACCAAGTAAAGTTATTTATTTGAAGAATGTTGTACTTATATATTAATTTTATTATTTCTTAGGAAACTCCAAAATATATATCCAGTCTGAGGGTTAGGTTCATCTATTAACATGTGTATTGATAAAGGTAGACTTTTATAAATTTTTAGAAGGGGTTTCAATAATTTTCTACGTGTTATGTCATATTTAGAGCATTGGAACAGAATGTGATTTATATCGTCTATATATGTGTTAGTTTCACAGTTGCAGAATTGTGTATCTGTAATCTTTATTTTATGAATGTGAGCATTGATAGTCATGTGCTGAGAACGTATTGTGGGGAATATGGTAATTACTTGTCTAGGTGTTTTCCAGCTATTAAACCATGTTCTTTTAAGTTCTATGTCGATATAAGGTTTCACTAATTGTTGACTTAAAGTCTGTGTGGAATAAATCCAGTCTAACCATTGTGTTCGAACTTTTGTTCGAATTGAGCTAAGCATCAGGTTCGGTTCGATTCTTTTCATTATCCCAGTAGGACGCCGCCATTTTAAACGTTGTCTTACAACTGTCTTTACTATTATAATCGGCGTGTCGATAGAGCAGTAGTGTCTAAAGATAGAATGTCCTATTAAGGCGGGGCCATTCTCGCGCAGGCACATTACTTCCGAGCAGTTGCTTTTAGTTGCTAATTTTCCGTATTAGTAGCATGTCGCAAAGCTAAAATAGAGAACCCGGGATCGAACCCTGGTGTGGTTTTGTTTATATTTTTTTCTTTAAGAAAAATAACGTTTCTCTTAAATATATATATATGAATCACAGCCATATTCAATCCACTAGTGGATGAGGCCTCTCCCCGAGGGAGGAGTTGGTCTACTGCTCCCACGCTGACCAGACGGGTTGGGAGAGGAGAGCCAAAGCCCTCACTGTGATCGCCACTGTCTTTTATTCACAGCAGCTCCCCAATTGCCCTCACAATGCTGGGTCAACACCAAAATTTTTGAGCCCCCACCGGGAATCGAACCCGGGACCGCTCGCACTGAAGTCGAGCACACTACCGACTAGGCTACGCAGGAGTTCATATATCTGGTGTAGTAAAAAGTAATCCATTATTTTTGCATGACATTGAAGGCTTGACTTACCATAGTTAGAATGATCCGATTTAGGTCACATATGCGCCGTTTTGTTCGATAACGTGTTGCCATTTGGAAGGTAATATCATGATGCCTCTCTCATAGAAGCCCTTGTCCCTATTGGCAAAAAATTGAGGCAGTCGATGTTCACAAGCCTCTCTTGAAGCGAATTTTTCACCAGCAAACGTGTTCGCCATGGACAGGAACAGATGGTAATCACTCAGTGTTAGGTCCGGACTATAAGGTGGATGAATAAGAACCTCCCAACCAAGCTCCCGGAGCTTCTGGCGAGTCACTATCGATGTATGTGGGCTGGCGTTGTCCTGGTGGAACACAATGCCTCTCCTATTGGCCACAGCTGGGCTCTTCTGGGCGATTGCTGCCTTCAGACGGTCCAATTGTTGACAGTATAGTTCCGAGTTAAGGGTTTGGAAGTAGGGGAGCAGCTCATAGTAGATAATTCCCTGCCATTCCCACCAAACACACAGCAAAACCTTCCTGGCCGTCAATCATGACTTGGGCACCGCGCTTCGACCACGACCGTTTTCGCGTGACGTTGTCGTAAGTGATCCACTTTTCTTCACCAGTTACCAACCGCTTCAGAAATGGGTCGCTTTTGTTGCGATTCAGCAGCGTTTCGCAGATGGAAATTCGGTCCATGAGGTTTTTTTGCGTTAACTCGTGTGGCACCCATACATCAAGCTTCTTTGTGTATCCAGCCTTATGCAAATGGTTCCACACAGGTTTTTTTGCAATGTTTAGCTCTTGGGCAATCGAAACAGTGCTTACATGACGGTCGGACTCGAGAATGTCCATGATTTTATCGACATTTTCGACACTTGGCCTTCCAGTGCGTGGTACATCTTTGACGTCAAAATTACCGGCACGGAATCGACGAAACCAAAATTGCGCGTGATTGGCTGTTACAGTATCAGGACCATAAACACTATTCACATTTGCAGCCGCCTGGCTTGCGTTTTCGCCTTTATCGAAGAAAAACTGTAAAATATAGCGTATTTTCTCTTTGCTAGTGTCCATTTTGACGCGCGCTCACACAACACTGAGTCAACTCATCACAACTATCTGAACAGTGTTTGTAGTACGCAATCTCATCGTTTGAACGCCATCTCGTTGAACCCGATCGGACTTATACAACGCGAGATACAGATCACTGAATCCATCTATTGGCAAAATAATGGATTACTTTTTTACTACACCAGATATATAATAAAAAAAACTCCGTACATGACTTACCTAATCTCCACGTGCCCTTAGTCACTAATTTTATTAAATTTCCTGATACATATATATACGTAGTTTTGTTTTCTTATTGCACTTTCTATTAACTCGTGTTTTTTCAAGTTTTCGAAAATAGGACTTTCTGTATTTAGAAGCTAGTCGATAAAGCTGGGGACAGGTAAAAAAAGAAACAATTACCATCAGTGATGCCAACTCTCAGTCGCAAAAGTAGCTAGATCGCGTTTCTAAAATGGCCAGATAAAGAAAAAGCTAACATATTTGGAGGTCCTGCAAGCAATACATAAATATTCAAGGGGAGGGTTTCAGGCTCTACTTACTTTTGCTGAGAATGGGGCGGAAGAATCAGAGCGATGCTCACGAAAGATTCGGTTAATATATGTTAGTGTAGATTTAAAACTTTTATTTTTACTTCGAAATAAGTGTAAGATATTTGACATGTCTTATACGCAAGCAGAAAGATAAGGAGTCGGGTATCTGCTTACATTTGTTTACAAGGGGGCGGGAGCTTAAAGTGATTAAAGTGTGCTTACGTAATACTTGAATGACATTAAAAAGGGACCAAATCCAGTTTAGACTGAGCACAACCGAACTAATCTAATTCTACATGTAATTTAATGTAAACTAATGGTATGTCAACTAATCTAAGGTAAAGTGTCTGAAACAAAAATACTACACTGCTCGCCATTAAAAATGCAAAACCAAGAAATGCAAGTTTTGAAGAATGGAAAAGTAAACAACTGATTAGTACGACAGCTCCGTGACGCATCAGAGGCACCGGGTACGCCATCTAGGAACAGCAATCAGAGGCAGGACAGAGAGCTTATTGCAGCGGTAGACGATTGTTGGTATGACGTGAGTGTGTATATGGTCGAAAGATGTCTTGTCATCGAATGCGACAGCCCTTCCAGCAGATTTCACCTTTGATTGGGGAAGAAGTGGCGTATCGCGAGTGCGGTTTATCTTCCCGCTACATTGGCGCCCGTATTCGACGGACTGCGTCCACAGTGCAGTGCATATGGACTCGATGGCTCCACAAAGCCACTACGCAACGACATGCCAGATTCCAACGACAGCGTTATACCACGGACTACGAGGACAGACGACTTGTGCGTGTGGCTCGGGCGGATCGAACAACCACATCCCGAACACTGTCGTATGCACTGGCAGATGTTCCCACGAGCCGTACTACGTCGCCTGGTAGAGTGGGACATATTCGCACGGCTCCGTTTACTGTGGCTTCCGCTGACTTCACAGAATATGCATGAACGACTACAATGGTGTCGTGAACGTTTCGCATAGAGATCCGAATGGCAGGACATCATCTTATCAGACGATTCCCGTTACTGTCTGCAGCATCATGATGTCCGCATCCGTATCTGGCGGTACCGTAGCACTAGGCTAGGCGACGCCTGCGTTTTGCATCGTCATATCAGGCACCGGGTGTTATGTTGTGGGGTGCCATTGGAGTCCGTGACCGTTTGTGTCACCTACGGATTGACGGACATTTGACTAGCCAACGGTATATGGACAATGGGTTGGACCCAGTTATGATCCCTTTAGTGCAGGCCCTCCTGGGAACATATTCCAGCAGGATAACGTACGCCTGCATGAGAGACATGATGTCCTAGCCTTCCTGGTTGGACACAACGTTCCTCTGCTTACTTGGCCGGCGCATTCACCTGATCTCTCGCCGACTGAACACGTCTGGAGCAGTGTATATAGATTGCTATATCGTTCTTTAATGTATAAGCGGGTGTAGCTCATTTGCTAAAACGTTGGCTTCGCATTCGGAAGGACCAGGATTTGAGACCAATCATTGTGACCAAGCCCGAAAAGTTTATACGTGAGCCTGATCGCGGACTGACTACAAAATAAAACTAGAAACTATCCTTGTATTGCCCATCCCCAGTAGCATTGCTATTTAGATCGTGTTTTTATCCTATATCAATCAATATCGAATACCGATCGTTATGGGAAAACACTATCTTTCACTGAGAGAAATTTACTGTTCTACGAAAGGGAATTTTACAGTAGCTTTAGAAAAAAACATGTGACCTTGATTACATTTTGTCTTTATTCCAACTACACATCCTACATTTTTCGTCTTGATTAATAGTTAATTAATAGTTCAATATTTTCGCACTTGTCTGTGGTTCAATTCGAACCTAGAACGTTGAAAAATGCGATTTGAAGTTCGTTTCGCTACGCTACGGAAGTATCCATTGAGAAATATAAGTCGATTATGCACTTCCTCAACTCAGACATGAAATACGGTAACACAAAAAGTATTTTCAGTACGGAAGACTTTAAGCAGGGATCGCGTAGAAGTTTTATAGTCAACACCTGTTATGTATTCATTACATAGACTTTTGGAATACATACGCCCAGGGTTGGATTAACGGCAGTGAGGCCCTGGAGCCAGTTTGTTTATAGAGCCCCCTTATGCCTTGTTTACATTACTAACATCTTACCATGGTTACTGTTAACCAAGATCATTTTAGTAATGTAAGCGGTAGTTACTGTTAACCCGGGTTTCAAATTTAACCAGCGTCACTATACGACGGTTATCTTCTTACGTTAGTTATCTAAACCCAATATGGCCGCTAAGCGCAGCTCACTTGGTGAGTTTATTTCTTTCTTTATCGAAATATATAGCATCCTAGTGGCGCGTATCACTTTTAGAGTATAAAAGAATGATGGCAAAGCTAATGTACAAAATATTACTCTACAATTAATTAATTTGTGTTCATTATTTCATAATTGAAACCTCTACCGTGTAATCTTATAGAAAGGAAAAAGGAGATTCCTTACTCTAAACGTTTCTTTACTGTCAATGGCAGTACAAGCACGATAACCAAGTTAAGTTCTGTAGTCTAAATGGAATTATTTCAATCGATATTTACCATCGTAACGATCTTTATAATCTAAACGAGGCATTAGAAGTTATGGGCCTAGATTCATACATACTTTTGAAATAAACGGAAATAAAAAAATTATAACCTTGTGTACTAAAACTCACTGTTTTATATTTAAAACCTTGTTTTCTACACTTCATTGAAGTAAAATCTTCGATCATATTTTCAAATGTGAATTATAGAAGCATGTCGCTCTCGATGGACAAAAAGTGCTAACGCGGTTAAGTTTTTTTCCTTAATAGTGGGATCGCAGAATTAACTTTCGATCCATTTAAGTTTAGATGACGATCTTTCACTCTCATAGTTTGTAACGAACAATGAGAGATATATTCGATAAAGAATGGAAGCGTTGGGAAACACTAATTGCAATTTGTTTACCGCAGATGCGATAGATTATTGAGTTTCTGTTGAATCCTTTTCATGTATTACACAAACTGCTGAAATTCGTCTACAAAGCTTGGACCTCCTACATTCTAGCGATACTAAATTGCAAAATCAGCGGTTGCTTTTTTTTAATGTTCTCGTTGTCCATACTGACGAACTCTTAGAGAAAACCAAGTCTATTGTGTATTTTTGCATATTTTTTTTCTGTTGAATTTCACTTAACAATTTGTCAGTAATGAAATGGAATGTATTCGCACGAAAGTTACTTCCCTGGAAATTAGATTCTTTGGTTGTGTTTTTGTCGAAATGTTTCTTCCTGATATTGCTCTCTTTGTTTCAAGATGTACTGTCCAATTCCACTCTAATGCCTTGTTTAGATTACTAACATTTTACGATGGTAAATATCATGGGTAAAACTAATTTGCGTTCAGACTACCGAACTTAACTTGGTTATCGTGCTTGTACTACCATTGTCTGTAAAGAAACAGGTTGAGGTTTCTGTGATTGAGTAAAGAATCTGACTGTTACACGGGAGAGGATTAAATGATAAAAAATCATGGACGTAAGAATATAATAGGACTAGTAACAAGGAATTCACTCAATGTTATAAATATGGGACGTGTGAGAGTGCAGTTTGTCATTCCAACATGGCGGATCGCGCATACTTCCTAATGACTAACTAGCGTTTAGACAGCCGTTTCCTACTAACGTTACAAGATAACCGTCGTAAGTTGACGCTAGTTAAATTAGAAACCCGCGTTAACGGTAACTTGCGTTTCCATTACTAAAATGAACTCGGGTTAACGTTAACCATGGTAAGATGTAAGTAATGTAAACAAGGCATTTAAGTTATGCCACTGTACTCAATTTCCTCAACTCATTTCTTATTTCGTGGATAACAAACTTAAGAAATCCTGAAGTTTTAACGCTTCTGGAGGTTAAATGCATGATGATTGTAGGTATTTGCTGGTTTTCTCCAATCTTTCCAAAATTTTGTCCAACAGAACTGCCATGAAGTACAATTCGAAAGTAGTCATCTTTGTCAAGAGAGCCTCTGCCCGGTTTTGCACCTTGCTTGGTTCCGGCTGCTTCCAAGGGACTTTTCAATATGGAAAATAAAAGCACAGAGAGTTATATTGTTCTCTGTGATAAAAGTGCTGTTATTTCATCGAAGTGCTTTCTGGACATTGTAGTCGTATATGCACTTGCAGACCATCGGAAACTAGACAGTGTTTTCAAAAGATGGAACCCTGCATCAGTTGTTTAAGTGCGTCTACAGGACGTCCCAGCGATTAGGTGATGCACTAGAAAAAGTTGTACGGCTATAAGAAGACTAAAGTAGCTTTCTGCTGTAGGACACGATTCAGTGGCTGATTTGACTACAAGATTGAGCGAATGTGCAACACAGAGACCGAAGTGTGCTAACTTCCTCTTATTCTTGGTATGAGATTACACGTCCTCATACTTCTTGATATGTTGTACACGTTGTTCTTCTACAGTATAATAACGAAATGTCAAAATTCTCTAACGTCTAACATTTTGCTGATGACATTTGCGATAGACTATCGTCCTTTGTGACTGTAAATTGGAATAGTTACACTGGTCCTCCCTTCGGATTTACATAGCTAATAGTAAAGGATAACTGATCAGCATGAGTTCTGTCTGGTGCAGTCAACGCTAATGCTGTAATACGTGGCTTCTTTCACTTCACATACTATTTTATCAAAAACAGACTTTTCTAGTATCGATGTAAAGATTGTTTTTAGCGTGTTTTAACAAACTCGAACACTTACCATTGACAATCATGAAATTCTTATGATTGACCGTGCCGTGACTCCCACTGAGAATTTGATTTTTCATAGTGTTAAATGTCTCTTACTGGTCAGCATTATTTGAACACAATTAAAAGTTTAGTCAAGTGGTTGCCGGAGGATCCCCCCTGAGACTGAGCTGGGCTGGGTTGCAAGAAAAATTCTTAAGTGTAAAATCTGTCTTAAGCAGACCATCGAACTCTACATAATACTGGAGTGACTACTTAAATAAAAAAACGGGCCGCATAGCGATAAGAAGCGTATAAAACTGAGTTAGAGCTGAAAATTTGGTCCACATTGGATTCGACTGGAAGTAGACAAACAAGTTTAAACGTTTGCTCTGACGTCTATCTTTAACACTAAGTAGTCACTCCAGTATTATGTAGAGCTTGATGGTCTGACTTTAGTCAGATTTTACACTTAAGAATTTTCTTGCAACCCAGCCCTGGACCCGATGCTCCATTGGCTCCGCCCTTAATCCGGCCCGACACGATGCTCTTCCTAAGGATTCCCGTCAATGTCAACTACATCGCGCGATAACATTTTCAGATAGTAATATTTCTCTAAACATCATAATCTGTCAATTTTTTGTTTTCATATTTCTGGTTCAAATGCAGCAAGTTTTTCAATTTTCATTAATGGCATTGAATATCTAATGTAATACCATGCCATTGTCGGTCAAATTTGATTCTGTCGGTCAATGATGATCGATATCCATGTTATTGATCATATATCGACGATATTCCTGTGTCATTAGGGCTAATGCCAAAATGCGCTTGTGTTGCCACGTGACGCATTGACCACCATGTCCGGAAACATCGTTCTTGCGGGAGTAAATCTAAGGGCTGATTTTCATAACGGCTTGCGTTGCTTGCGATTTGGATGAGTAGCGAATTGAGATACGTATTACATGTAGCACACGTAATAGGTGCCTTAAAATACGTGTTTCAATTAGCTACTCACCCAAATCACAAGAAACACAAGCTTTCATGAAAATCAGCCCTAAGTGAAAGTGTTTAATGAACAATATATATATATATATATAACGTGATTTTCCTAAGCTAGCTAACCTAACAGAATCTACCTTAACTTGTAAAATGTTCAAAATGCGCATATATATATATATATATATATATATATAAAAATAACCGAACGTGACTTTTCTAACCTAACCTAACCCAACGAAGAATGATACTGCAGCAAGAAGGTGCTGTCTGGAATATGGACTCGTGATACAGAGTTGCAGAATCAACATGTGAAATATTGAAGGACGGGCCTAGACACAAGTGTCGCTAGTATCGAAGTTGTATGAGAAAAAAGACTTGTGTTGTTACTGTATATATCCAGATGACACCTAAACTTGTAGTAAGTTTGTACGTGGTTTGGCATTGAAAGTTTACACAACGTTTGGCATTTCATTGTTGCAAGCTTGCTACAAACTTGC
The DNA here is from genome assembly GCA_022664845.1 of Lepisma saccharinum. Taxonomy (NCBI): domain Eukaryota; kingdom Metazoa; phylum Arthropoda; class Insecta; order Zygentoma; family Lepismatidae; genus Lepisma; species Lepisma saccharinum. The sequence continues at coordinate 66,652 of JAGDQP010005442.1, read as the reverse complement.
TAGTTGATACGTACCAAATTTATTACAAATTTGTCTTGTTAAACATCAAGCCTGTGGCGTGAAAAGATTTCTATTGTCTGGATGGGGACTCAAACCTTGAATCTTCAGTTTTGCTTGTAGTCCGTCACTTTACCCACTGCCCTATTGCACCACTCCTGACTGTCTCAACTTTTACTAGTCCTTTCATGTTACGAAGATAGATTTTGAAGATAATGCGCTGATACAGGCAGAAATTCGAAACTGTGAACGCTCATTGATTCTGTTTTAAAGCTATGAAACTTGCTTTGTTGATTTTTCACAAGCAAGCCTCCTCAGGAAAATCATAATTAATGATTAATCCGAACATGGCCCTATAAGGTTAAACTTTTTCTCTTCTATATGGCTTTAGATACAAATCGAACGCTCCACTACCTTTAAGTACAGCTCAGTGGCTCTGTGTGATATGACAATCAATGTGAAAGTTGGCAAACTATTGTTCGTTGGTGTTTAGATCACTTCTCTGAAAGGAATCAAAGTGATTTTTATCGTAATAATAATCTAGAAGACAATTTTAGTCTGGGAAGTCACTTTATAGATTGTGTAATAAGAGTTTGAGATAGTTTCACTTTTACATTGCAAAATGTTCTCTCAGTAACATTTGATGTAAATTGGGATGATAACTGTGTACTTTATGCATTATCATTGCCTACTTTCTATTACTATAGAAATTCCCTCTATTTTAGAGAGAGAGAGAGAAAAAAAATGGCACATTGTGTGCCTTTCATTCGCGAACTTTAATAGTGAAATCTCAACAGATAATTTGTGAAGTTACATCTTTGACCTTTTGCAAAGATTGCGTCAAATAAATGCTCAGCATTCATTTCGTCATATTTTCTTCTTGCGTTTATCTCTATAGACATCACCAGGAACTACAGATAGAAACCTAAGACCTTTTTTTTTTTATCCATTTAACTACGATAATTTAATACGATGTAAAATTGGAAACAAAAATAGCGCAACAACAAAACTTTTGTCACGTTCACATGACGACCATTTCTAGAAAAATAACGGTCATTCCAGGGATGATTTTTTTTTTTAAAAAATGGAGGGTTTCAGCTAATGTTTCCCAAGCCTTTTTTGTATTGAAACCCTTTTTTTTTTAAATTAAAATAATAATATCAGAAAGTTCAAATGGCATTCCATTGGGTTATTGCGATTGTGAATATTTGTGCATAGCAAGTTGGGAAGCGAAACGTCAAAACATTTTATTTTTAATTTTTCAGGCCCTTTAGGTAATTTTGGCTTAGGCCGGATGTATGATGATGGGATGAGTGGCGAAATGAAGAAAGTGGGAGGAAAATGGACAGTGTTTGTACACCACAAAGCCCACATGTCACGAGCAGGGATCGAATCGACGACCCCAAGCACCAGAGGTGAGCGCTTTACCATTGAGCCCACGAGGCCCATCAAAACAATTGAAATTCGAAGCTAAACGACTAGATATAATCCAAGCGTAATGGCAGGTTAGCAGCTCGGAATTTCAAATAGGATCGAAATATTAACCGACTCCAATAAATACCACATTAATAATGATATTGATGGGAATAAAATGCACAAAATATAACCTGCATATAATAAGCAGGTATAAATATGGTGTACATTTATAATTTCTATTACAGTGTAAAAAATACAACAAAAAAATGAACTAACTTATTGTATTTAACAACTTATAATTTTCAACACGTACCTCTCAAATTCAATGGAAAACTATTTTGCTCTAAAAAATTATTCCATGAAATTTCTATCTACGGCGAAACAGTCGTCCATCGTCCATATCTAATTAAAAATTCAGTTTTCTCTTAAACAAGTTCTTGCTAATAATTGGTTAATTACTAATACAGCTTTTGGCTCAGGGCCGCAAGAGACAGGTAGATTCCTCAGCCATTCTCAAACGGCCACCATTTCGAAAGTTTTTTGTCCATATTTATACCATATAGTTTTTGTTTTTTCGTATTTTTTACAGTGTAATAGAAATTATAAACCTACACCATATTTATACCTGCTTATTATATACAAGTTATATTTTGTGCATTTTTCGGGTATTCTAGAAATCGAGCAGTCACGAATTTTCATAAATCACGTCGTTTCATATTTCAGTTACCAAATACAGTTTTTTTCTTAGCTTCCTATTACGCAGGAAATTTAGAAAACATCCCTCATCTATGAAAATCACTTGTAGAAAATATTCGGCGAAACGGGATTATGTCAAACGGGAGGACATCATTTTTATATTTCTGAAACTAAGTGTAATTTTCGTCGTTAGAATTATGTTGACATAAAGGCAACTTATAAACCAATTCTGCTTCAAGCACTACGTTAGTTATAAAATGAATACTTTTTTTTTCCTTGCCATAATTATTAAATTGCTTCCTCATAATTTCCTTTAGTCATTTTTTTCTTTGGAAAGAAATCAACTACATGGTTTATTGAAGTATGAAAAGAAAACAAGAAATATGTCTCGAAGCAATATTTTTCACGCAATTTACCTAAACAATTATCAAGTAGTTTCTCGTATCTTGAACAAAATATTCATGGTTCCTTTACTAACGATTCAGGAAACTATCTATCCAATGTCTGGACGGACGGGAGAAAAAGTATTGTCAACTTAATTGCGCAACTTGGAAGCTCAATCAATCCAACACGATTTACGAAAAAGAAAAAGGCAAACGTTGAGTAATTGGGCTTCACAACAGGAAAATAAAAGTTGTTAACAGTTGTAAGGTTACGGTTATAGAAGACAGATGTAATAACTCACAGTAAATATTTGGGTAAGATGTGATGAAATTCAGAAAACAAGATTTCTTCAATATTAGACAACGTTCGAAGTACCGGTAGATGTTGTAAATGTAATATACTTTATGACTGTGTTACAAAAGGGGCCAGTTTTTCCAATGTTGAATTCATACCCGGAGGGAATTTCTGTTCATTGAGAGGGACTTTATTTTCAAGGAAAATGTTCTTCATGCAGTAACGTAACTAACTGGCTTTGCGTCTCCCCCCCCCCCACCCGCAACTTTCTGTTGGTGTTCCCTCGCTAATATTACTGAGATAGGGCTGATTTTCATGAAAGTTTGTGTTGCTTGCGATTTGGGTTAGTAGTCAATTGAAACACGTGTTTTAAGGCCCCTATTACGTGTTACGGGTTTGAAACACGTGTTTCGATTGGCTACTCACCCAAATCGCAAGCAACGCATACGCAAGCGTTCATGAAAATTAGCCCTTACGATTTCTGCGTCCCCAAAACTCGGGGGTATTTTTACGCCCCTATCTTCATGTATTTCCAAGACCTTAACCTACGGAGTAACTCCCTGAATTCATTACATGCACAGTTGTGTATAGGGATTCTTCCCCCCCCCCCTTAATGTAGAGATTCAAGCATCGAGTTCTACGTAATACTGGAGTGATCACTTACCGTTAGTGTCGGAAGGGAGACGCCAGAGCAAATATTTGAACTCGTCTGTCCACTTCCAATCTAATCCAATGTGGACCAAATGTTCAGTTCTAACTCAGTTTTATACGCTTCACCGCTGTGCGGCCCATTTTGTGACAAGTCTTAATTCCAAAGTCATTCATATAATAGTATAACGTATACTGCATATAATAAAAAATACTGCAAATAATATTTACGTTTTTTTTTTTTTTTTTTGCAAGAATTAAGACATAAATAAAAAAAGGCCGTACAGCGAGCTCCAGGCATGGAAACACTGCGAGAAAACTCTCTTAGTGTCCTGGCCGGGATATGAACCCGGGCCGCCCGATTCGTAGTCAGACTCGAACTTATAATGAACTTCCCCTATTAATTTGGCAAGCATGGAATATTTCTACTTTCAGAATAGGCCTATTGGTTAAATAATTACAGAGATAACAATGTTAAGTCTTAGCACTATAAACAATTCCTATTCCTCATAACCTAGTAGATATTTTATTTATAGAACCCTGAATAGGTATAAAATGCAATCTTAGTAATAATTATAGTTATCCATTTCATGTTAACGTTATGTGTAAAGTAGATTTAATGTTACATATTATGACAAATATTTGTTTTAATATGTAAGAATATCTGTATAGTAAACATATAATGGGAGTAATGTGCAATATAATGTGTGTATATGAAATACAATGTATTGCCCGTTTGTGTAAGTTTAGGTTCGTTGGGGATGATGTTATAATAAATAATAATAATAATAATAATACTATGATAAAACATCCTTTACAAGGGATTTCTCTTCCTAACTTCGATACTGATAAGGTTACAATAAAAAAAATCTTTGACACCTGCCCCTCTTTTTCATACATTCCGAGAAACTGTCGGCAAATTTCGCATGTCTAAAATCTGACGTCCTCAAGTGGACGACTGTCCGCATATTTCGCGACATTCCTTTTGTCCGCGTTATTAGCAGTCCGCTTTTTTCGGTCATTGATTTGAAATAAGAACCTGAAGAAAGATCGAGTCTAAATATAAAACAACGACAAATAGGTTTATATTATTGTTTTTTTTTTTGTTTTTTTTTGCTACCTCGATGAATTAAGGGAATAAAGTGAAGAAAGATGTTAGCGTTAATTCGCATGTCCAAATCTACTGAAGTAAATAAAGTACATACCATACACCAAGGTTGTAATGTCACCATATTGAAAACGGCCGAAGTAGATACATAGGATATTCTTTGACTCTTGCTGTGCGTGTTGTAGTATTTCAATATACTCATACGCCCAGGAAATCGTAATGCGTAAAGTCGACCTAACAGCGGTCAACCATCATCATTCAACTTCATTAGTCCCTTTTTCTATGATATTTTATACAATTGTCTGTAAGCCGGTGTTTTAATTTTAAATTACGCATTTCCAGTTTACACTATCATTGTTATTGATAGACCCTATATACGATATTTTAACACTATCCTTTTTTTGTTCATGTGTACATTCTGTTAATCTTGTAGTAATGACTTGTAGGTGTTTTCAATGACAATCCATTAATATATAAAATAGCCTTCAAATGTGCATGAAAATTTCATAATTGTGTTAAAATATCATGTAGGGTCTATATATCGATAACAATGATAGTGTAAATTAAAAAAGTATACCAGAATACGGTCAATTGTATAAAATATCATAGAAAAAGGGATAAATGAAGTTCAAGGAGGATAGTTTACCTTTGTTAGGTCGACTTCACGCATTGCACGTGGTTGCTATTTTCTCGTGCGACACAGTATCCTGAAATGCTGCAACACGAACAGCAAGTTTCAAAGGATGTCAACATTTATCTACTGGCCGGGTAAATCCAGACACTGCTGATATGAAATCGGAAGTCAGTTTATCCCTGGCTTTCGTCGTGAAAACGGAGGTCTCTCACGTCCTAATATTAATAGTCCACTAAGTTCCTCTGTAAATGAATGTCTAATAGTTAATGTCTAGAACTCTATAACCGACGGGGGAAACACATCGTAGGTAGTGGTTCGGAATCCATTTAGAACTCTTAATTCTTAACGTAAAGACTTCAACTGTATCCAGGCTCCCCACCTGGTGGAAATGCAATGACAAATCGCCATCGGATACCTTTACTTCGGGAAAACACTAATTCATCCATGAATCGGTGTGTATATTCGAAAGAATTGTCTGTCCTTTTAGGACGAAACTCCACTGGCGAATACAGAGAGAAGGCGCCCCCAACCAAAGGTAAAATACTTTATTTTTATAGCATTATTTCAACAATTTATCTCAGAAAAAAATGTTCCATTTGTTTTCGGACAAATCTAATTTATCTAAAAATATCATTCTTTTGGGAATACCGGCGGCGCCACGTACCATGATAAAACGAAGCAATATTTGGGGAAATATGATAAATATCCCATATAGCACAGAATATCCCAGGGATATCCCCTTTTAGATCAACAAATGTTCCAGAATATTTGGGATCAAATAAGGATATTCAAGATTGGAGTCTCACGAATATTCGTAGAATATTCTGAGAATATCCCCAAAGAATAATTGTCCTCGATATGTTCGTCGAATATATACTTGAGATTTTCCCAGGAATATTCTTGGGATATGCGCTCATTCCAGACATTCAGATATTCGTAGAATATTCTACGTATATAATAAGAATATCATCATCTTCGAACCAGCAGGTACTGTGTCCACTTTTTGGCAAAATAGAGTTAACACTACAGTCAAAAACCTTGTACTGAAGGGCGTCAACTCCCAAAAATAATATCTCACAAAACGACCTCGAAGGGGCTAGAAACGTTAGAAATGAAATTAATTAATAAAGGCTTTAAAAGGAACTTCAAACTTTATTATTATTATTATTATTATTATTATTTAAATTTAAGTAGGAAAAGTGGACATAGTACCTGCTGGTTCCAGGGTGACGATATCTTTGGGGTATGCCAATATCTCCGCTGGGATATTCGTAGCATATTCCTAGAATCTACCTGTGTTGTATGTAGGTTATAGCCTAAAAACAAAAACAGAGGAAGAAAATATCGAAAATGCTTCTGGTCTATTTCACTGTCCCCCCCCCCCCCCCCCCCGTCACGAAAATCCTGGATACGCCACTTCCAAACTGTGAGAATAAGACATTTCGTAACTGTTTGCCGAACCGATAAGTTTGAGAAAGCAAATGTCTGTCTGTAGACCACACTGAAAAGCAGAACAGATAAATCACCATAATGACAAAGGCCTCAACTTTCACAAAATAATTATATTTCAGCCATTGAAAGTGGAGACATCCAGTATTGTCCTCAGATACCATTAGTCGTACTAACCTTTAAGATGCGCTGTTGGTTATCTCCATAAAAATGTCAAAATCATATATGATTGTAGTGAAACGCGGACCGTACCGCCATTGAATTGACAGAAAAGCTTTTAAACAACAATGGGGCATCTTCGTTTAGTAAAACTGATCACTGAAAAAGAGAAAAAGAAATAGAGATTTTTTTTATCTCTTGTTGCGATCAGCGGCTGGAGCAATGCAATAATTTCTGAGGAAGAAGTACTTTCACCAAACTCAAGGTCAACGACACAATCTCATCTCACGTGTCGGCTCGCCTGCAATTCATTCGGGGTGGCAATAGAAAGCAGAAAGCAAGGTGGAGACGACAATTACGGCGTATTCTTCAAAGGTAACGGGAAATTTCCCAACGGGAGGGAAATTTCTAAAATCTTGTGCGAGACTGAAGCGATCTTTAAAAGAAAGTAGAAGCGAGGTTTTTGTAAAATACGATGTTGATGAGTGATTGGTGTTCAGCGGTGTAGCTAAGCAAGGTGAAGGCAAAGTGGTTTGCCATTGTCTTTCATCTTTTGTTCAGTACAGGGCGTTTTAAAATGATAGACAGATCAGAGCTCAAACGGGTCACCGTGTCAATCAGATAAAGTTTTGGGAGGTCTATGATTGAGACCTGGCGACTCAGGTTGCAGCTTGCAAGGCACAGTCTTTTGTTGCAGGAATGCTGTTGCGTGTGAATTGTTTCTTTCCAGTGATGACCGCCCCGTTGGTATAGTGGTTAGCGTTTCTGACTACTGATCGTGGGTTTCCGGGTTTGATTTCCGGCTCTGCCAAGGGTTTTTTTTTAAGCGAGAGGGTCTGGAACGGTCGCCACCCAGCGTGATAATGGAATTGGGGAGCTGCTGTGAATAAAAGACAGTGGCGATCACAGTTGAAAGATTCGGTCTCCTTTCCCAACACGTCTGGTCAGCGTGGGAGCAGTAGACCACCTCCTCCTTCCCGGAGAGGCCTCATCCAATACTGGATTGAATATGGCTGTGGATTATATATGCTTTGCCGCCCCCCTAAACTTGGGTTGATTCCTCCTGAGATTTGCGGCTGGTTGCAGCCCTGTGTGTTGAATTTACTAACATTATTTATGATCTGGATCTCATTGGAGCTGGGTTCGGGTTGAACCTGTACTGATACAGATGTTTCTCCATGCATAACTTGAAGTTATATAGTTCTACTTTTTGTCTCAACTCTTTGATGTTGATACTGCTGTAGCTCGCTTAGAAACAGATGGATTATAAAAAAAAACACATCTGTACAGCCAATGATTCAGCCAGACACCCCCTTCCTGTGGGGGGGGGGGGTATCATCCTCAAATTCTCGAGAGTACCCCGAACTTTAATATTTTTACGGACAAAAATCGATAGAAAGCGTGCAAAACTCCACTTACACCCTCCCAAGACTTTGCATCTCCCCCAGGGGCGTAATTAGACTGGGGCAGGGCCCCGGGGTCCCGTCGGCTCTGTCGTGAATATACAGAAAACGTAAATGAGAAATTGAGTCCGCCAGAAAAAGTATTTTTTGGGAAAATAAAAAATAAATAAAATAAACCGTGGTAGTGGTACGGTACTGGCGGTGTATTACGTATAAGAATGGAGATATGTTAACTTCCCCCCACCTTTCTGCTCGACACGTGATGTCGGTGTTTTTCGATCAAGACTATCCCGCGACACAATGGAGTAATTGTGTTGACCAATAAATTGACGGCAATTCCTTTTCAGCGTTTCTCTGGGGCTATCTAAAGGATAAAGTGTATGTGAACAAACCACAAACAATCCAGCAGCTCAAGGACAGTATTCGAGCAGAAATATGGCCACTCGGACCAGAAGTGTTGACCCCAATCAAGTATGTGTGAGACCCATAATGGCGGACACCTACCTGAGATCATATTCCACACATAAGTGTAAAAAACTTCCCATCCTTGGTCTGTGAAATATCAATGGAAACTAATGATAAATAAATAAATTAAAAAAAAAAACAACATATTCACAATTCAAATCGCTTCGTGACTTTTGGCCCACCCGATCAAAGCGCAGCGTTGGAACAATATTATTGTAAATAATTAACGCGAAACCGTTCTCAGCGGGATTGATCGCGCTTGCTTGTCGCCAATCTGCTATCTGCTTATTGTTCTTGGAAGGGGCGGCTGAATGAGGGTGGAGTTGGAAATGCTTGTGAAGGAAGGAGTTTATTAAAACGTAGTTGTCGCCCAACGCACATGCCTAGTTTGCTTCCAACCCTGCCAGTTTCAATATTTTGTGTTAAGTTTAGAGAGGATAGTAAAGGGAACTAAAGAACCCGAAAATAATCTGACACGATAAGTCAACTAAGTTTCATTCGTATCTTTAACATTGAACACGTTAATTTTTAATGTTAAAGGGATTTTTTTTTTTACAAGTAGGTATAAGATTGTGTTGTCCATTGAAACTCCAAATAAAAACTTAAAATTTATACCTAGTGTTATTTCGTCCTTCTTAAAAAGTTTAATCAATTTGGAAAACTTAAAAACTCTTATGTTCAAATTATAGTATTTTATTTATTTCTTTATATTAATTTCCCAGGACTAAGGCTTATATTCTTTTCTTCCGCCTGGTTAAAAAAAATACAATTTAGAAAACAGTGTACAACTTAAAATAAAATACAATTGGGCCCGACATGTAATGGTATGAACCAATGTACCTCAAAATGCTCATGTACGGTACCTCTGTACATTATTGTTATTTATATATCTCAAATTAAAAAAAAGATGATTATATGACCTACATTTCCATGGTCCTGTGGGGGCGCTGGCAAATCTCTGTCCCTGGGTCCCGCTGGGCCTAGTTACGCTCCTGATCCCCCCCCCAAACTAAAATTCCTGGCGGAATCTCTGTGTACAGATGAAGTAGACCTACTTAATATTACGCAATGGAAAAGGGATTTTTCTTTTTTAACCTAATGGAGGGAAATTCTGAACGGATTATCAGAAAACGAATAAACACTGCAACACCCAAGTGTTGTGATGTCATCCATTCAATTTAAAGCGTTGGTGTTGTTTAGGTTAGAAAACAAGTTCCGCTTCGATGATGACGATGGAAGACTGGGTGTCGGCAGATATTTTGTCCAGAGGGCAAAGAAAGTAACGTGTATCTATACAAAAGTATTACATTTTTTGTCCCCACCCCAAAAAGGTAAAAAAAAAAAAAAAAAAAAAAAGCTAAAGGGGAGTGGGCGTTGTGAGGAAAAAAGTGGCGACGCGTGTTGAGAAACAAGAACTATGAAGGCAAAAGATAACAGGGTGTGTACATAAAATGCTTAAATATCTATCGTTATGTATTGCTATTTATTTTAATGGAGTGTGTAACCTTTTAATGAGAAAGAAGGCAACACTGTTTAATAGAGAGTCACACCATGCTCGACTAAAGACAATTTTTTCTGTCCTCAGTAAGATCAGTTGCGGATCTAGGGGAAGGGTGTGTAAATAATAGACCAGCGACCTTTTCCATACTTTCCTGTTAAATGAATATTTTAAGGGTCAGTCCTACAATCGATCGCTAAACTTTTCTAGTCAGCGCTAAGTTGAGGCCAAGTCTGATTTTGGCCAATGAGAGTACGCAAAATGAAAGTTGGCCTCAAGTTAGCGCTGACTAGAAGTTTAGCGGTCGATTGTAGAACTGCCCCTTAGTATAAATTGATCATACTTCCTTGCTTATTTCTAAGTTTTGTCATGGAATATGAATCCGGTATTCCCAAAAGCTGATATTTATTTTTCTTTTTTTTTAAAAAAAAAGAAGATTTGAAAAAAAACAGATCGAAGCTTTCTCTTAGATAAATAATGCTATAAAAAAATTAATATTTTTCCCTGATAAGGGCGCCACCCGGACCCCGGTCTGGATCCGGCACTGAGTAAGACTACACTGAAAATCAAAGTACAATTAAGGTGCACAATATGACCCGAAAAATAGTTCACACAGGGTCGTATTTACCCATAGGCCCACTCGGCACGGGCCTAGGGGCGCAACTTTCTCCGGGGCGCACTTTACAAGGTATAATTAGAATTTACTATTTAAAACGCAAGACTAAAACAATACTTAGCAAGAACGCCAAACGTCGCCACCTTTGAACCGCGTGATCCCTCGTAAATAACTCACTTTAGGTAATTTAAAATTAGTTTATTTACACTCGAAATAGTAAAACAAAGATTAGTGCTTATATTAGGAACATTATTTATTCCTACTTTTGCCTTTGTACACACCAATAATCATTTTGTCAATGTCATATATAGGGCGTCGCTGTCATCTATACCTTTGCTAATGACCATGAGATACTTTGAGTTAACCACTCCATATGCACGAAGACGTAATTTACGCTAATTTTTGTATATGAGGAAAACTGAAGTGTCTTTTCATAACCTGTCTTTTCGGGTTTGCAATGGGTAGGTACAGTTTGCTCGAATCCTGCTGTCGATCGTATTGACTGACGTTTCCCAGCGTTTCCTTCAGTTTCACCAGGCGAACGTCAGGATGGTACTGTAACTAAGACATCGACCGCTACCCTCCCATACCCTATTCTGGTCTGTTCCAAAGATGGATTTAAAGACCTTAAAATTAAAAAAAATAATTGATCTAACCTGTCTTTTGTGACAGAAGAAACAAGCCTTAATTTTCTCCGTAACTTGACCTTATCTTCATGAGATAACTATTCCCAGAGATGGTGTTTAGAATTCAGAGAGTTGCCCACGAATTCAATGAGTTTGTAGTGTAGCTTTTGCCCATTCCTAGAGAACTATGAAGTTGCTAATTTTTAGGAAAGACGTATTGACGGGTGGACCAATATAGCGGTACTGACTGATAGGTACCGGTACATTGCAGGGTTCAATTCTGTAAAACTAAATTTTTTTCTTCTACATAAAGAGAAGTGACAAAGAGGATGAATCAACAAAATGTTAAACAGCGAGGAGAAAATATGATGGCTTTACCACTCTTTAAAGTGTTTTTGTATGTCCTCATACAATGTAAGTGTCTTGTGTGCTGCGTGTTTTGTACTGTAATTGTTTTGTTTTTTAACACTTTATAAATGCATTTAGAAAATTTTAGTGTTTTGTATTGTAATTGTTAATTTTTAAATTGATAAATATATTTAGAAAACTTTCAAGTTTTCTTTTGCAATTATTTTTTTTTATTTTTGTTCCCTCTCGAATACTTTGTAAACGCATTTAAGAAATTTTAGTGTTTTGTCTTGTGATTGGAATGGTTAATTTTTAGACTTTTTTGTCGATAAAAACTTTATAAATGTATTTAGAGAAATTTTAGTGTTTATTATTTGTAAAACTGTAAATCTATCGCGAAACTGCAATGTGCCATTTATGTGACATTATCAAAAGTAGAATCCAAAAACGGCTGAAGCTATTTCTTCTTAAACATGCATAAAAAACCGTAAACGAAATGTGATAATATTGTAAACAATACAATTGATAATAAGTTTGTACTTGTTCAGTGTAATTAACATGTTTCCCACAAGCAGCCTACAGTAATTTATTTAAAATTGTTAGTTGTATTTAATGCATTATTTTATTGTTATAATATTATTGAACCGTATTTTGTAAATAACCACATTAACATAGTTAGATAATTATTATCTGGTTATTATTATTACTGGCTAGCAGACGAAGGGGGAGGTATGAAGGGGCAAAGGACAGGAGTGGTGAGGGAGGAGGGGTGCTGGAAGTCATGGGCCTAGGGCGCGTAGACGTATAAATCCGGCTCTGAGTTCACAGTATGTTTTGCCACGTTTGTAGTGCATAATATATATCCGAACAAGAACACCAGAGGTGCAAAAAGTGGAGCCAAGTTCTTTAGCCCTAAAAAGGTGTGAAATGGGAGACGGATGAGCCAAGTTCCTTGGTGACAGCATGTAACAGGAACAAAGGAACTTGGCGCGAGCTGGCAACAGCCTTAAGGTTGGTGGCGGTGGACGTAGTGGGTTTTAGGATCCGCACCACCCTTATAGCTTGAGGATCATGAACCTTGCCACTTCGCGCCAAGTTCCTTTGTTCCTGTTACATGCTGTCACCAAGGAACTTGGCTCATCCGTCTCCCATTTCACACCTTTTTGTAGGTGTATAATATATATACTCGCTCGCTCGGCCTCGTTTAGGTCCTCGCCCCCCGTAGCTGGCTGCGGCCTTAACTTCGAGTTTTGGGGTACTTACGCCCCTTTATCGTAACCACTCTCCAGGACACTGTGCTTCCATGTTGCAGATTTTTTTCCATACCCACCACCCGTGGGAATGAGATATTTATTGAAACATAGGGAAGCTTTGCCATATTTATTGTAACCTACTTGTGATGATACAGCAAATTTGCTTCCTGCTGGCGGCCCTAAAATCCACCACCACCAACCCTAAGGCTCGAACATCACCTGATGTTTTGCTCGGATTTCACAGCTTTTTATACGTATATATATATACTAGGTTCGCCTCGCTGGGTGTGCTGCCCCAGAATTCCGTGTGCGCCCCAACTTCAAATTTTTAGGGTTACGCCCCCTTTATTGTGATCAGACTTTCTGGGGACAGCGCCCCATGCTG
>JAGDQP010005442.1:28520-53173 GCA_022664845.1 Lepisma saccharinum | reverse complement strand
AAATTATTCCTAAACTACTCTTGTTAATACACCTTTATGCCAAATTTTGTATCTCTAGTTCAAACGTTCTGGAAAATGGATTATGAAGTCAGCCATTTTGGATTCAAAATGATGTCTTTGCAGATATTTTGTAATCTACTAGTGATGATATACCGTCATACTTCGAAATTTCATATTTCAATTTTTAACATCTTTTTTCTTACAGAACCTCAAAATCGCTGATTTCGCAATAAACTCTTCTTCCTGTATAACATGCTGACGTTTTGTGACACGTGGAACTCGGCTGCATGCACTGCCGTACGTGTTGATACTCCCCTCGATTCGCTCGCGTCGCTGCGCCAAGAATGCCACGGCAGGCCGCGCATCGAACTTGAGGAGTTTGGAGGAACTGCGTCTTTTTATCTCAACCAGATTCTGCAGTGCACTGCGCCACATGATGCAGATATTCCCTCATACTCCAGAGCGCTGCGTCCGAATGGGGAAACGTCCACATTCTGCCTGTATAACATGCTCCTGGTAATGCTAACGTTTATGAAGAGTAAAACTTGGTGGGACACGCAGGAGTATTGGAAGTTGGCACGAGGAACTAGGCTCATCCATATTCCATTTCACCACTTTTTAAGGTTGAAGGAGTTGACTGGACAGTTTGCACCCCTGGTGCTTTTGCTCGTATTTCGCAGCTTTTTACACTTGTGTAATGTATATACTCGCTTCGCCTCATTGAAGCGCTGCCCTCAGAATTCCAAGATGGCCTCGCTGGGGCGCACCCCATTATTGCAATCAGGCTCCAGCTGGGAACTGTACCCTAGTAGGAGTGGCGAGCCGAATTTATTCTAACCTACTCGTAATGGTACACCTTCATACCAAATTTCGTTTCTCTAGCTTCAGTCGTTATAAAGTGGGGCTTAGGCGGGCATGTTGGATAAAAAAAAGATGGACACATTTTTAACGTTTTCTTATATTTTCGTGACATACTCGTGATGATACACTGCCATACCAAATTTCATTTCTCTATCTCGAACGATGTGAAAAATGGTATTTCAGCTGCCATTTTGAATCAAAGATGGTGACTTTTTTAAAACGTTGTTATGTTTTCCTAAACTACTCTTGATAATACATCATTATGCCAAATTTCGTATCTCTGGCTCAAGCAGTTGGAAAATGGATTTATGACGCCCGCCATTTTGGATCCAAGATGGCGTCTTTAGAGATATTTTGTAATATTTTCATAATCTACAAATAATGTTGTACTGTCAAACTAAATTTCATTATTCTAGCGGCAGCTGTTTAGGCTGTGTATTCTTTAAAAGTTTAGTTTTGGCGGCCATTTTGAATTCAAGTTGGCGACTTTTTCAAATTTTTAAAACGTTTTCTTAATTTGCTACCAATGATGTAGTTTCATACCAAATTTCACTGTTCTATCTTTAGCCGTTAAGGCTGTGTATTCTTTGAAATTTTAGGTTTGGCGGCCATTTTGAATCCAAGATGGCGACCTTTTCAAAATGTCGGAATTTTTCCTGTATCTACTGATCATTCTCCACCTTCATACCAAATTTCATGTTTCTAGCTTACTCCAAACACCCTAAACAATATGATGAGTGAGTCAGTCAGTGAGTGAGTGAGTGAGTGAGTCAGTTAGCCTAAAATGTGCAATTTCAGGGGTCCACAACTAGAACATAGTTTGAGATACGAATATGAAATTTTGTACATCTGTACATATTTACCATATCTCCTTAACGGCAAAAGCTCATATTCCTATCTTTAACATCTTTTTTCTTACGGGGCCCCCAAATCGTCGATTTTGCCATAAACTCTTGTTCCTGTATAACATGCTTCTGGCAGTGCTAACGTTTTCTGACGTGAAGAACTTGGCTCATGCACTGCCGTGCATGTTGATATATGAACTATTCGTGAAATTAATATGAACTGTACAACACATTTTTAGTGCTCAATATATGAACTTTTGGTGTGCTGATACTCAATTCATGCAGAGAAGTTCACCTAATAGTGTGGCAATTGTACCAAAAGTGATCTGAAAACATATTCTAAACAACGTGAAATTCGGTAAATGTAAAAAATATGCACTAAAGGTGAGAAGTCAATAAAAAGACACATTCAGCACATAAAAAACACAATTTTTCGGTAGGTGGTTCAACATAAAGTTGACATGCGTTCATATAAAGTTCATCTTTGGTGAAGTTTATGTGTGCTTTTTGTGCCAGGACATTTTCAGTGTACTATGGCGGATAACTTCTATGGAAATCAGATGGAAACTACCTCTCCGTTCTGAATGTTATTCTGATTTTAATACATTAGTTGTTAAAATTTCGGTACATACTCAGAAACAATAATGAACATCGCATAGTCAGAGAATTTAGTTTTTTTTCTTCATGAGGTGTCAAACTGTTCATTGGCCAGAGCTAAAAGGGGTCATCAGGTCAAGTTTTGGACCGCGTCTATGCTTGGGGCGCGGCCTGACCCGGTAATTCAATTTCAACCCAATGACCCGGAGGGTAAAGTAGGGTTTCTAATTATTTCTATATTACTTTCCGGCGTCTGAACAGTATTTTCTTCCAGAAGTCATCAGGAACCGTAGTTTTACCCCCTGAACATAAAAAAATATGACGTCGAAAGTTTCCTAACTATAGTAAAACCAAATGGGAGGTCTTATATTGTAAAGAACTCTTCCCTCGGAAAATATTATTCTGAAACAATTTGTGATTCTCACAAATGAAAATATTAATTAATTCAAGGAACAAAAACAAAACTAGATCGAAACAAGTTAAAACAGTATCACCGGGTCAAGGTTGAGTCAATTGGGTCGCCGCCGCCGACTCACAAATTTAGTCTGACCATTTGGGTCACGACCAGTGACCCCCCACCCACAAATCCTTGAGAGCGCCTTCCCTACTTTGACATTTTTACAGTCAAAAAACGATTGAAACCGTCCAAAAGTCTACTAACATCCTCCCTATTTTGACTTTACACCCCTCCCCCCAAAACAAACTGAAAATATTGGCAGAATCCCTGGTCGTGTCATTAGGGTCAAAACTGGGTGAATATGGTCACCAGGTCGTTTGAGAATTCGATTTTTCAATTTTAATTTTGTCTTTTATTTAAGGTCTTTAGGCAACTTTGACGCAGGTCGTCAATGGCCTCGAACTGAGGTAAAGAACCCAAATACACCCTAACATTTTTTTAAAAATTTTATTGGGAGAGTGAAAGCTAAATACCTGGAATTATTAGTTTTAGATTGATTCATTTCTTGGTCAAAAGAGTCTGTAATCCTAATTACAAAGCATAAACCATGAATATTATAAAAACAAAAAAGGCATTTTTTTTTTAAAAAAAATGGCCCAATTGTCGACTCCGTTACTTTTTCAATAAAAGCACAATTAAAGACCTGAATTGCAAAATATCCCAAGTATATTTTTCAGGAGGAACGAAAAACAGTTAAGGTCTTCGTATGTTATCCGCGGTTATTATTTTGTATTAAAAAAAAGTGTTTCTGTGGTGGGATTAGGATGTAACATTTATGCAAGTGGATAGTCCTTGGAATATAGATACCGCCGAACAGAAAAAATGCAAATACGAAAAAAGTTGACTTGCGATGTTTTTCAATTCAGGTCTTCAATTATGATTAGAAAAACACATGAAAACATAAAACTTATACACAGAAAACATGTATTGAAATAAAAACTATATGCATTTTAAAATATCAATGTAGTAGGTATTTTTTCACTCGGCATGTGAATTGAAAGGCTCCTGAAAATATAGAATATATAGTCGCGATCAAAACTAAACGACCTTAAATCGTATAGAAAACACATGGTGTCAGGATCGTTTTGTTTTGATTTGAACTATATATAGAGAAAAGCTAGAATGAGTAATTATTCTCGTTTTGAAGAATTATAGAAGTCTAACGAATCGAAGCCTACATAACAAAACAAATTCTCTATCAGTTTCAAACGAAAAATAAAAAGGAGTTAAATTCTTTATCAGAAAACAAGACGCTGAATTTAGAACTGTATACAAACGAAATTCTCAAACATCCATGCAAGCAGTTGTAACATATGTAATACTTTCTTTCTAAGGATGAGGAAGATCTTCGTGACACCGCTCGAAGCACTTTGTGCATCGCATCCACTTTTCTCCTTTGGTGTCCCCTGGAAAATGTTTCCCAGGAAATGGACAGTTAGCATCATAATCACTGTCTTCATCGTCTGTTTAAACGTATTGAACTCAAATCACCTGTCGACATCATCGTATTTGTTGCTCTAATTTCTTTTTTTTTTTTTTATTTTTTTTCGTTCCTTGACTTTCTTCTTAGGAAATCTTTTCAGGCGTTTCTTCGACGCTCCTGCGGTGGAGACGAGACAATGCTGAAGAATGATTTTAGGGCACTTGAAAAAATATATAAACCTTTGGTTCCTCTAATAAAAATAGACATGCGCTATTGCTTCCTATAATTCATTCGTGGTAAGCAAACCTCTTATTATGTTAAGCGTTGTAAAGTTTATATTATATTTGGTATATAAATTACAATTTATTTGAAAATTGTAATTTTCATTTTGTAATCAGAGGTGCGGCCGCAAGACAGTTCGCTCTGGGTCAGCATTTTAAAACCACTGACCAAATTAGAGTTCTTCTTCTTGATGTTGTAGGAGCCCCAGAAGCATGGTACTTATTTCTTTACACTGTTTACATATATCTAGGCGAATGGGTTAGAGTGACGTTAAACAGTAAACGAACACCATTGACCTAAGTCAAATTTGTAAAACTCATTTGTGAAACTCGTCTTCAAGATAAAAATAAATTTATATATTTTAGTTTCATCCTTAAATGTATTAGAAGTTGCAGTAATTATCTTTGGAAGACTTTATCTACAAAGAACTGAAAAATGCTATTATCTAATTTATTATGTCTTTTCCACAAATGAAAGAAAAAAAAAGATTGATAAAAGCTAAGAATTTCTTTAGAGATAGACGTAATAGATAAAACAGATCGTTATATAAATGATGAAAATACTTTTTGATCATTCGTGTGCCATTTGCAAAGTTTATCAGATAACGCCACAAAGAGTTGAAGTAATGTATTTAATATCTATTTAAGTTCAGTTAGAAGCAACTATCTCTAAAGCTAGGTGGCAGCACTAGCTTCGTATATATCTAATGTATTTTTATCGTTGCACGAAATTTCCTTGCTGCTCCTTCAAATTAAAACCTAGAGAGTTCAAACTTTCCAGGAAGAAAGTTCATAACCCATTCAAGAGTCAGTTCGATCAATGCTGATTTTTTTTTTTAATTATCCGTTTTGTTCATTGTTAAAATCGCTTGACTTTTGTTGTGAATATCCAAAATATAATTATGAACATCTTTCAACAATGAACAAAAAGAAAATAAAAAAAATGGTATGGATCTCTTGAAATGAACTATCTGCTCTGAAAGTTTGAACTCTTAGGCTTGAATTTCTTGCAAAAAAAAAAAAAAAAAGACATACGGAGGTAGTATTGCTATGTACGCCTATTATCCGTCCAGACTTAAGAGTATACTGTTGCTCTTATGGCAACAGCGATGCCGGTTTGACAGTTAAATAAATAAATAACGAAACTGAGCTCGCTACAGCCGTTTTCTTACTTCGGGTTGCCATAGCCGAGTGTCAACGCTCCAGTCGCTGTTAGTTTTCTTACCTCTTTCCCCGTAAAGTGTTTCAAATGAAACTATCGTTATATAAGATAACTAAATATGTGTTAATGAAGAAATGTATTAGGGAATTAATTTTCGTAGCAATGTTAAATATAAAACTTTTACGGAGGATCATTAAAGAGAGATAACAGTAAAGGAATTTTTTTGTGAGTCAGGGGGAAGTACGATAAGTAAAACTGCAGCTGTTGCCCATAAGAACAACAGTATACTCTTAAGTCTGGACGGATAATAGCTTCAAGATCATTGTCTTACATTAACCCTAAACATAAAAACCTAACGATTACGTCAGATTTAGGATGCATACGATTGGGTGAGCTTTTGTAGTTAACCGTAAATCTCAGCATTCAAGATTCAACGTCATCTTCCATATTTCATAAGAACATGGAATCATGAGTTTGTTAATCAGAAAAGACTTATATATAAGGCTGGTTTACAATTGGAGATTGAATAACATAAAACGACATCTGTTTAAAGTTTTATTTAATCAACGAAAGTTGCTATCTTCTTTTTAAATAGATTTCAATATAATACATAATTTCTCAAAGCTTAACATATTTTTTTCTTAAACATAGGGGAGAGTGTTGTACCTTGTTGACAGTGTACCTTGCGACACCTCGAATATCTCAAGTCTGGCGGTACCTAGCCAGTCCTCCCAAAACTAGTACCACCTTTGTGAAGCAGAAGGCTAGCTGCAGTGTGAGTTTCGAGTGCTTTGAGAAGAGAAATTGTTTGTGAGAGGGGAAAGTTTGATTTGTGGGTGCAAAAGAAAAAAATGTGCGCTATCAACTGAAGTTGTGTCTAGTACGAGCAGATTTTCATGCCGGCAGTTATTGGATTCTTAGTATAAGATAAGTAGAATAGGCGTGAATTTATGAAGTTTCATAATACTGTAAAATGAATTAGCCATATTTCTCAATAAGCAGAAGGTAGTATAAAGGACAATAATGTCACACAACGAAATATAGGACATTTGATACAATAGACTCAACCATGAAAATATATATATATATATATATATATATATATATATATGAAAGCCATTAATTTTGACGATTCAGAGAAAAAAAATCGTTCAGAGAGACTGAAAAAGATGCCAGTGTAAATCTCAATTGTATGGTTTATTTCTCGATACGGGCAATATTTTGTTACCCACGGAAGAAATACATTGTTTGATTGAGTTGAACTGTACCTATCTCATGCCAGCTGGCACAAGGTACATGACGTCTGTCACTAGGTACACGAACATCTTGTACGTACCACGTATCGCTTTGTAGCACTTACTTTTATTACCTCTGTGCAATTATCAAGATCAGTCAGTAAGTTATTATCTGGCTGCATATCCTCTCATAAGGCATTGAAGTACTGACTGACTGCCAAAAATATCACCAGTATCACGTTCACACTTCAGTTATACTTACAAAGTTCACAACGTACAACACCCTCTCCTACCTACATTGTTGCTATTATCCTGAAGTGTTCAAGCAGACATATTTCTTATGTTCCTTCTATATCATCGAGAAGCACTTTATTATAGTTATTTCTTCAATGTTATTTGCAAGACTCATTCATCGTAAAACCTTTATCATCATCATTAGTGTTCTGCCTGAAGCAATAGATCCTTCAAGGCAAGCTAAACCCTCTCCACTCATCCCCATCTTGCTGTTTCTTTTTTATCTCAACATACAATTTATCTTCCTTAATAGTGTCAAGGAGTGTTGGAATGGTCTTCTTCTTCTCTTTTTCTCAACCATACTTTCAATTGCATCCCTCAATATACAATGTCTGCATAGCTAATGCCCTAACCCGTTTCTTTTTCTCATGATTGTCTCCAGTATTTTCTGGAGCTGTCTTTTTAAGTGATATCTCACTCTGTGCAAGAAGAATCATATACCATCCGCAAATCTAATGTATTCGATTTTTTGTCTTCCCGCGAATGCAACTCCTCCTTCGCTTTCGAAGAGTCTGTTTGAAAATAAACGAGTTGTATGAAATATATAAAATGATCAAGATGATTGCAGTGAGTTCCGCTTACTCTCACCAGGGAACAGGCCATTACAAAACTGCAATGTCACTAAGGTTAGTTTTGATAACTAGTTATTCAGAACAATCGGATTGTAGACATGCACACAAAGTAGTAGAGTATCTTTAATGCCCCAAACTTCGGGAAATGATTATTTATATCAAAACGAGAGAGAAATAAAAAGAAAGAGAGTTCCTTTGAAGAATTTTCGAAAGCTGTGCAGTTTCGGAGCTACAGGTGCTCAAAGTTACAACAGCATCGTCACAAATGACGTCATATCTTGACACATAGTGATGTAAAGCAAATCACAGTCGAAGTAATACCAGCGAGAAGGAAAATTAATTATTCCCTTTCCTTATTCCCTTCTCTCTCGTAATACTCGATACCTCCATTTAAGCAATGTTATGATTGAGGGAGTGCCACACAGACAGATTTCGCAATCTAAGAATGCCTTACTAAGTTAGCGCCATTACTTCAGGGATACACTGTATAGTGCAAGGTTTCTACACGATTGCACAAAGAATCTCTTCATTCTTTTGCTTAGGAAACATACATTAATATAACCACAAAGTAAACACTTACACAGAGAGAACAAGAGCAGTTTTTCTGCAATGTGTTCTAAAGACTTCTCAAACGCATGTTCAAATAGTTAGGTACACCGCCGTACAGAGGAGAGCACTGCGCCTATTATGTAGTAGCACAGTAGTGGCCTCTGTATGGCGGAGTACCTAACTATTTGAACATCCGTGTCTGTATAGAACGCATTGCAGGTCTCTCTCTGTATACATATTTTCTTTGTGATACAACTTATTTCTTCTACTTTCTTAATTGTGCCATACGTATATGCCATTATTTATACTGTTATTACTTTCTTTTCAGAATACTCCGAAGTCCTTCGCTTGACAGCCCATATAGAAGCGACTTACATTAAAACTGGCGTCGTCTGGTCACTGTAACGACTTGTCATAACGGGTTTATCTGCCATTGGAGACCAGAGTTCACCATATACCGGAACCGACCGCTCGCACAAAAAGCGAAACCATTAATTACGTGGCTAAGCAGGCGAACTGATGTAAAGTAAAGATCTCCAACAAAAGGTGGCAGCACTATTTCCGTTTATGTCTAATGTATGTTTATCGTTGCACGAAATGTCAATGCTGCTCCTACAAATTCAAGCCTAGAGAGTTCAAACATTCAGGGAAGATAGTTCATAACCCATTCAAGAGTTCTATCTGTGCTCATTTTTTATTTCCATTCTTGTTCATTGTTGGAAGAGCTTCATTGTTATAGGTTTGGATATCCATAACAACAATGCAGCATTTTAACAATGAACAAGAAATTTTCAAAAAAATCGGCACGGATAGAACTCTTGGATTGGTTATGAACTTCCTTCCCTGAAAGTTAGAACTCTCTAGGCTTGAATTTGTACGAGCAGCATTGACATTTCGTGCAACGATAAACATACATTAGACATAAATGGAGATAGTGCTGCCATCTTTTGTTGGAGATCTTTGCTTTACCTTAAGCGAAAAATTGCCTGAAGATAAGAAGTTTGGTTGTCAGTTACTCAAGTTTAGATTTGCAGCAAGGCTGACATGCTGTTTTTGATCCAACGATTATTGTTATTTAATCAAATTACCTATTGCATGTATAACATACAGGAATGCATCTGGAAAGTCTGCGACGACAAGTTCGCAAGATAATTTCAATTTAGATGTTCTGTTAAAGACATTCAAAGTCCACAAGATAAGCTCTTTAAGAGCGAATGATTGAACACATTGAACGCGACGCGTTTTCCTGATAAAAGATTAATTAGATCGACCTTTTAAAAGCCCAATATTTTTCTGAATTTTCTGAAGTTACGTTCATAAGCTGGCTATATCATAAAGATTCCAGACGTAAGCGGCATTGGAGCACTTCTTCCGCGCACTTGTCGTCATCGCTAAATATATTTTCCAGCAAAAAAACACTCTCTATTCAATCATCATGTCCTTGTACTGAGACGTAGAATAAATCGAAACGGTGTATTTCGACGTCTAAAGACATGGAGGAGGAGATATTATAAAGGAACGTCAAGATATATTCGAGACAAAAATTTAAACTAAGAGCAGTCATTGTATAGTTGTGGCACCTAGAGATCGTAATTTGAAATAGACATTCATCAGCTTTGGCTTACTACCCTCAAAAGGTTTTAGTACACATCGCTACCGTAAGATGTCACGTAGTTCGATACTGTTTCCCTCTACAGTTCATACGTGGAACTCCGTGAGCTTATTATACAGAGAATCTGACCATTTCTGCTAAAGGCTTGGGATTGATCATCTTCCAGAGCTGTGCGCGCCACGTAGAAGAAAATAAAACTTGACACATAACACTTCCACGAGGGGAGTCAACTGAAATGCCATACAAATGATTAGTGTATTGTAACTTTATTACAACTCGTGAATTCCGTCTGCTGAACCAGAGGTGCCTAAAGGCCATAAACAAAAAATTCAATTCGTACATTGAATGTACAGTAACTAGGGTTGCCACCTGTCCCGGATTGTAAGTACTAAATTTACACACATATTTTCAACATATCAATAATTTTAACAAATAAACCGTGATTGACTCTTTTCCAACTGTTTAATATGCAGACTGGCGAGCAGACTGTATTCACACCCCCAGATCCTAACATGAGACGTGGTGATGAGGATATAATACCTTCTGTTTGCTCTAGTTAATAATACATGTCAACAAATACCTTTTCTAATTCAGGCACTTGTTTAGGTGGTGGGTTCGGGGCGTCCGAACCCCCCTCCCAAAACTCAGGGGTTTATGGAAAAATAGTATAACTTCAGGCGTAATTATACATATTTAATATACATTTCATGCACATACACACCTTGGACCCCCCCCCCCCCGGAAGCCCTTGGACCCTCCCAAAACCACGTTCTGCATACGTGCCTGTTCTAATTCAATACTTTTCGGTGTCCCAGAGCGACCACTATTTTTTGTACTAAATCAACACAGTTTGTTGTGTGGTTTCGCTGATTCAACACTGTGATAGTGGTAGGACCATTGTGTTGAACCTGTATTGACAACACAGCCCAGGGATACCGAAAAGTGTAGAATTAACAGTCATTTTTTGCAGTGAAGATACTAACTCCAAATGTGTTTAGGAAATTAAAATATCAATTTTCCGCTCGTCAATGCTTTTCGAGTGTGAGCATTCGCAAGCAAGACGTTTTCTGTGTGTTCTTGACTTTTATGGAGGTTTTAAATTGTGCTGGTAATCATTTTAGTGATGCAGGGCTTAACTAGTGTGGCATCCCCTTGAAGTTGTACTAATGCTTATAGTTGATATTTGGGGGACTTGCAGATGAGTTATAGAATTATAAAAAGAGATAAGAAGCCTTTAGTACAGTGGATAGTATTAAATTAAAAACATTAATTTTAATATGCAGAATTTTATACTTTTATTTCTGCCTGTTAAAACTTATAATTGTATTTTAAAATATTGATGTAATATGTTTGTATATAAATTTACAAGATTAATAACCTTGCAAAAGGAGACCTTTGTCGTCCCAAACAAAGAGAAGTTTTTAATGCCAATTGAAATTAAAAATGTACCAGTAATGAGTTATGAAAAGCAAATGTTACTTTTAAAAAAATGACAAAGTTACTACAGTGGAACCTCGATATATCGAATTCCTTGATAAATCGAAGTTCTTCAATTCCCCTTGAACCTGCTATCACCCTTGAACCTCTATATATCGAAGGACTGGTCAGGAAGACCTCGATATTTCGAATTTTCATACTTGCTTGGCTTGGCACCGCACTTCTATATATATCGAAGTTTTGATTGGAAAACCTCTATACTATCGAAGTTGTTTTGATAAACTCTATAATACTGTACTGTATTTAGACGAAACTCAGTTCGTTCCTCGAATTACAATCGTTCATGTTGCAATCTGTAACCCCCACCATTGTTTACAGTTGTTATCGCATGCAACCTTCCTCCACCACCCCGTAGACATTTTAAAAATTACCCTTTAATTACATCAAATTAGTGATGAGAAACGCATCCAATAACCGTTGTTTTTGTTGTTGAGAACATTTGTATATCGCAGTCAGTCCGAAATCATCTTGATACGGTAAATCGAACCTCGGTATATCGAAATCCTCGATGATTCGAAGTTTTCTCGCTACCCTTGAGGTTCGATATATCGAGGTTCCACTGTATTTTAAAAAAAAATGTAGCAAATGTGTTGGAATTACTACTTACGCAATAGTCATTTAAAAGCCCAGCAGGGAAAGGTGGAGCACAAAATAAAATCACTTTTCAATGACTTTGTTATTTTAAAACAATAAATATTTTTATTTTTTGTTTCTTTGTAGGGCAACGCTGATATATTTGCACGTAAACCATAACTTTATGATTGACTAAAAATACACTTATAGTTCACCAATATTGCATTATACAATGAATAAAGTATAAATATACAACAATAGTTACTTTGATTTCGGGTTATTTCTGAGTTGTTCCGTATTTTTTTGACATTATACCGTAATTTTTTGTCGAGCGTCCCATAATTTATTCATCAAAAGGTGGCAACCCTAGCAGTACCTAGTTGGACACCCTGTAATATAATGTATAATATTTTAAAGACCAATTCATGTTTGGATTTTATATGTCTCATAAATTATGTGATAACTCTCTGAAGAGAAAGCTACTATAGTAACCCAGTCACCTATTAATAATAATAATAATAATAATTTAAAAAATCAGTATTAAAAACAAAATTAGTGCTGATTGACAAGAATTTGTAGGTTTAATTATATCTAATAAATATATTTTTTTTAATGTAGCTAGGATAACAATGTAGGGACCTGAAAACATGTTATGCTGATTTTAAAACATAATTTTGTTACGAGATAAAACTCTAAAAGCAATTAAAGTCTTATGAAAGTTGTCACACTTGTACGTGCGTTTTTTTATTTGCCTGATCGAAGAGAAAAATGTTTCATGTAAGAACTGCCTTACACGTGCCAGCCAGCACTCTTTATTAATAGTTGCTCCTGCGAGCTGTTTTTTTTATTTATCTACTTGTGAATATTGGATCATAATCACGTTATTTTATTTAACTTAAAATGGGGTAGCCAGGCAGTTATGATCTAAACTCGTCACTTATCTGAAGGATGTTGTGCCTTGGCGAACACACTTCCGGGGCCAGAGAAGTTGAAGACAACGTCCAGAGACTTTGACTAGGTACCATATTGGTATTCTTTTGGTGGAACGGAAAGTCTGCCACACAGCAGGGTTCGAGCCTGCGTGCCTCCCCAGAGGCGATTCGAATTTCCAACTCTCACACAATCAGATTATTATAGTACATAGACATTTGATTGTTTTAAAAATACAATAGTTTCAATTGATGTCGAACACTAACCCTATGACCAAGACGAAGACGGGCCGACGATGGTCTTTTGGCTGCAAAAGGTGGACAGGATTCGGACCGTCACCCAGTTGAGTTGTTTAACCAATCCCTTCCACAGGCCGACGAGTCGGGACCATGGCGAGCACCGACGGGATCCCACCTCTGCCGCTGTTGGCCCAACGTTATCCTACTTGCGATAGCCCACCACGTCAGCGTCGATTTCTATCCATACGTTGGGCCGACGTCTTGTTGCCGCTCAAATGCAGACTTGGTGGATGCCACCATTTAGCTACCACCAAGTCACCTCTTTGGCGGCAGCTGCCACAAAACCGGACGTCGGCCCACCAGCATATGGCGGCATTTTGCTTATGGGACTAGAGCGAGTGTCCTTAGCATACGGACAATACTATGGATACTATTTCGTGTGTAATCACCTTTTAGTGTTAGTATTTGGATAACCCCACAAAAACTATCTGAATTAAATCCGTATTATACCCTCTTAATTATTGAACAATACTTTGAGAGCCATCCAATGTTTAATCTGGGGAGAACACTATTCTGCAGTAGATTATAATTGCCCCACTTGCTCTAATCTAGAGGGATGCAGAGGAGATTCGTCAAGGTAGGAGTTGAGCTTCCTATAATGAATAGAAAAATACCGTTAACAATTAACTTTCTTCTTTCGGGATAAGGTAGAGGGAAAGGTTGCAAAAAGGAGACACCTAGGGCTTAAGTTGAAATTACCATCCCGGTATTTGTCTGGTGTGACTGAGGAAAAAAAAACATGAAAAAATCTCAGTCAAGATGATCGGACGCTGGTATCAAATCCAAGACCTCCAGAATCCAGAGCTATCAACTAAGAAAGAAAAACTTCT
This sequence comes from Lepisma saccharinum, assembly GCA_022664845.1. NCBI lineage: Eukaryota > Metazoa > Arthropoda > Insecta > Zygentoma > Lepismatidae > Lepisma > Lepisma saccharinum. The sequence goes on along the minus strand of JAGDQP010005442.1, from coordinate 39,156 downwards.
GGTAAAATTTTTTAATTGATTGCAGACTATACTACAAACTATATTTAAATCATAAACTAAAGTAAGAGGTGTCGGTATAGCAAATTATAGTCGAAGCTTTACCCAGGGGAGATATTTGAGCATTGCTGTGAGACTGCAACATAGGAGATTTCCCACGTGAGAATTTTATTTTAAAACCTTTAGGCGCCGATCAGCTCAAGGACTAAGCCAGCACTTTAAACCTCAGTAGCTCAGCTCCTAATCAACCTAGAGGGATGATTTAGGTGTCAATCGCTTCAGGAAGAATGAAGCTTTCCACCAATGTGCATTTTATCCATGTCGGGAGTCGAGCGGCGGGGAGCATGGGGACAAAGTTGGGGTATTTTTAGTTCCCCCTCCCCTCAGTATATGTGGGAAACTCCCCCCAAAGGAGCTACAAGCATAAACATTTGTATCAATAGAGATAAATAAATATACTAACTAGTGATACCCTGTATATGGCCATTGGGCTTGCGAGGAGTAAATAGGGAGTTACGACAAATAACAGTGTTGCCAGAGTCCCACAAAAGTCAAAGAAACATGTTTTTCATTTTCTTCTTCTTCTTCTTCTTCTTCTTCTTTTACGGGTTAGGCACGTTGGGCACAAAAGTTACCTCGTTGGATTCTATGTTCCATAAGCTTTCCAATGAGGTATAGTTCATGTCCCTATACAGGGTGACCATAGAAGGTACGACGTTCCGATTTTTTTTCTCCATTGCTATTGCACCTATACGCTCTTCATTATTTTAAATAATTGTTCCCAATGTCTGGCGTATATGTGAGAATTTTGTTTGTTGCGTACGACAAATAACAGTGTTGCCAGCCTCCCATAAAGTTCAAAAATATTATATTTTCCCATTTTTTAAAAAAAATCTTCTTCTTCTTCTATGGGTTTGAGCACAGGGGGGCACAAAATTTACCTCGTTAGAATCTGTGTTCCATAAGCTTTCCAACGAGGTATAGTTCATATCCCTGTGACAATTAGGAGGATTACTAGGGCCGCCAACGTGAAGGTCTACGATTTTCTTGAAATCCCTATCCGGCGTATAAAGGGTGACATTGCGTATTAAACATACAAAAGTTTATTTATTTATTAGGAAAACAACAGGCTAATGCCTATTTACAGTCTTCCATTACATAAGGAAATAATATAAATTAGACACACGACAAAATTTATATATATATATATATATATATATATATATATATATATATATGAGCAGTAGACCAACTCCTCCCTTCGGGGAGAGGCCTCATCCACTAGTGGATTGAATATGGCTGTGATTTATTTATTATATATATATATATATATAATCCCAATCACATAGAAGAAGAAAAAAAAGCACATGTTAAACCCAATCATATAGATCTAAGCAAAGACATTAATACCGTTTCCACAAGATGGACTAAAAAATATCACATAAAACAAAACAAAGACATTAATAGAGTTTTCCTAAGATAGAATAAAAATATATAAACCCAATCACACAGAACGAAACAAAGACTTCAATATAATTTGCACAAGGTAGCAATTTAGTAGTTGATTCTCTCACATTGTATCAGTCTAGAGCGTAACCCGTTTTTGTCATATAGTTGATATCTATCTCGTTATCTTCTTGTAAGTACTTATCATAGGTAGCACAAGATCGCCATATAGAAGACTTTAACATAGAATTTGTTCTGGGCTTGTTACAGAAGAAAAAATATTGTTGTGCATACGAGTTCTAAGTGAGGGAACTTTTATACTAATAGCTGCGGTTAAGTCTGTACAATCAACTTCATTATTAAATATTAAAAATTAAGTTACGTTCTTTAATGAAAAACTTTGCTTACTACAAGTACTTCGATTCCGCCTGTGATTTGCTAAGACGACTTACATCATTATTTATTAAGATATTATTTCATTTTTGGCACCGAACGACCGTAGCTCAGTCAGTTGGTAGAACGATTACTTATCCATTAGAAGGTCCTGAGAAAGATCTCAGCAGTCGCCCATCCTGACAGGTTTTTTCAGAGATTTTCCTGTCATAACAGGCAAATGCCGGAATGGTATCTACTAACAAGACCCTGCCCGACATCCTCTCATCCACCCTATCCCCATATTTTCATTCACAGTGCATTATAACAGGTGCCTGGGCATTCCTCCTGAGAAGTGAGAAGCACAGGGAGATTGTCAAATAATAATAATAATAATAATAATAATAATAATAATAATAATAATAATAATAATAATAATAATAATAATAATAATAATAATAATAAGAAGAAGAAGAAGAAGAAGAAGAAGAGTTCCACAGTGTTGCACCGAAAAGAAATAATAAATAAAAAATAATTAAAAAATGATTGACTAAGATTTTTAAGATTGACTAAAAAGTAAAAAACAATAAATTGGATTAATCTTATAAATCGGAAAATAAAAGCGTGGGTACTTTTAGATATTATGATTTTATGATGAGGTAAGCAAGAGTACCCACGCGTTTATTTTCCGATTCATAAGATTAATTCAATTTATTATTTAATTATTTTTTTTACTTTTTAGTCAATCTTCAAAAAGCGAGTATTTTTTAAAATCCTTTTTTAATTAATTTTTATGTATAATAGATGAATATTAAACTCCCTGCGAGCTAGGCAACCCAAATTCCACAAAGTAGTTGCGGCGTTGCGTGCATTTAAGGATAATTTCAAACTATTTTCATTAATTAATTACAGTGGGTTACTTTGTGGTATATCTCATGATTGAATATTGTATTGTCCTCTGAAGCAAGCAAGTTTACAAAATGTCAAAGAAATCGGGTGATGGGAAGTGAGTTAGAAATCAATTACAAGATTTGTACCAGCGATGATTACAGAGCAAGTTCATATAAGGAGTGTAAAAAATCACTCAATCTCCGCAGTAAGACTTCGAAGGGGGTCACCGATTTCCTTGTTTTCTTCTTGACAAGATCGAGTTAAACAAAATAAGGTTCTTGAAAAGACGTTTGTATTTTTTATTCTCCGAAGAGGTTTAAAGCATACCCCCGGAGATTTACAGATCTTTCCCCGAGAGATATCTGAATAAAACACTGTAAATTTGTGAAAAGATCTGGGTGAAAGTTGTAGGGAGCCATGGACAGAAATATCCCATAGATTTTAATGTTTCAGATTCTTGCTAAAAACCACAGTGATTACTTGAAAAGATCAACATGCCCCTAACTAAAATTCATCGTAAAATAGCAGTGGAAATAGGAAGAAAAAAGTTTCTTCTATACGTCAGTATCAGTGGCATACAAATGAGTCATAAAAGCTGCTGCTGATAAAATAATTCCTCTTTTTATTATACACGCGCAATTCAGTTCTTACGTAAGCTATCATAAACTGTGATTTGATAATCACTTCTGAATAATTTAGCAGATAAGAGACCCAGTCCTTTTCGACGAAGTCATGAATAGTTCAGTGAAAGGACCATCTTCAGTTAGTTTCTGTTTTCACCGAGAGATGGCACTACCTTGCAGCTCTTGAGTTAACATCTGAAGTATTAGTCGGTAGATGGCAGGAGCGTACGCTAACTGAAGAGAAGCTGTTATTTAAAAAAAAAAAAAAAAAAAAAATATTAGAGAATATTTCCGACAGATATGAGAAAATAAGTAACATACATCACAAAACTTTTGCTTCCAAAAACACATCTGCTTGATATTCTGCTATTCGTAGTTATTTTTTAACAATGAACAATATAAATATTTCATTACTTCTGGTTTAGGTAATTATATGAAAAATCCTCGTTCTCAGCTGAACGAGGTAATTTGTAATTTGTTATGTTTAGGACCCAGATTTTTTTAGGGTCTTACAAGTTATAAACATAGCTTTAGGCTTAATAAAAAATTGGATTTGCCCATTTTTCTACCATACATGAATTAAACTGACAAATATTTGCATTAAAATGGAAAAAGTAGCAAATACATTTCAATGTTAACGATTTATTGCACATAAAACAAAGAAAAAAGATTTTTAAAAAAGAAAGTCTATATTTAGTTAAAGATTATCATTCAAAATAAAAATTTATAGTTGCACTCATAAATCACTTCCTTTTATATATTAAACATAAATTGTGCTGTCTTTTTTACATTAAATCTTAAACCGTAATCAATTGGATCACAGCATCAAATTTATTTTTAACATCGCTTTCCTTGTTAACCTGTGTTAAAATGGATCGTTTTACTTTCTTAACGCAGACAATGTACTACGTCACGCAATTACCAGGTTCTAAATACATAAATTCTGCAAGACTTCAAGAGAAACAACGGAAATAAGAATTAAATTGAATTTTATTTAAGGCCTTTAGGCAACAAGAAAGCAGCAAAGAGTGCAAGAAAGTTGAAAACAACTGCACATTCGTGTACATTTTTCCTATTAAGAGTAGAAGTTTGCTGTAAATATGCCATCTTTTATTATTTATTTTTCTGAAATGTTCAATTTATCCTTTTTTTAGTTTCTTAACCCATTTTAGTTGTTTTCAGGACCTATAGGATTTACACATATGATTAAGAAGTGACTGAAACAAAATCATATGTTACAAGGAATAAAATAAGTTTAAATCTAAGAATCCTGATCTTAGTTATGTTCCATTATATTGAAATTTCTCGATTTCTCTATTTATTTAGTTCGCTTCGCATAAATTCCTTATTATCTTCGAAACCTTTTCATAAGATTTTTGTGTTAATTTGAATTCTTATTTATGGCCTTTAGGCATCTCAGGCTCAGGGTGGGGGGGAGGATATTGTAAACTATTCGGTCAAGGCCTAGTTTGTAGATATCATCCCGGCATTTGCCTGGTGTGACTGAACACAAACTCTGTAAAGATTTTTATACTTTTGGTCTTTCTCATATTTTTTCTAGACAATTTCCGTCCGGTTTAGGGTTCGTTTTCAAGCCCGCTTGTGTTGCTTGCGATTTGGGCAAATAGCCAATTGAAATACGTGTCACACTTACCTTACAATAAAGCACGTGTTTCAATTGGCTACTCACCCAAATCTCAAGCAACGCAAGCTTTCATGAAATGCAACCTTTACGTAGCTACTGATCGCTATTTCCCCCCCCCCCCTTTCTATTGGTTTGAAAGACGAAAGTAATCTCCCTCTTAATCCTAACATACAGAGGAGCATTTTAAAAGTTAAGAATTAGCATTGCGTATGGCACATCACATGAAGATTAGTTTGTAGCAGACGGACTATGTATGCTATCTTCATGCATTATAGCTTATAAAAAGACCCTTCAAAGAGTTAATAGATAGTCTAAATTTCGCCCAAAATAGACATAGCATAGCACGTTCTTTTTCTGTGGCCTTCAAATGGAATATAATTATTGATGAAATTGACAATGAATGATAGAAAAGCACTTGGATTTCGTTACAACTGCCCTCATGAATCAAATGTAAAGCGAAGATCTCCAACAAAAGATGGCAGCACTATCCCCGTATGTGCCTAATGTATTTTTATCCTTGCACGAAATTTCAATGCTGCTCCTACAAATTCAAGCGTAGAGAGTTCTAACTTTCAGGGAAGAAAGTTCATAACCAATGCAAGGGTTCTATCCGTGCCGATTTTTTTTATTGTCTTTCTTGTTCATTGTTGAAATCGCTTCATGGTTTTAGGTTTGGATATCCATAACAACAGAGGAGCACTGAAATTTCGTACAACGATAAAAACACATTATACATATACGGAGATGGTGCTGCCATCTTTTGTTGGAGATCATCGCTTTACATTTGATTCATGAGGGCAGTTGTAACGAAAAGAGTGTGGGCCCGCCCGCAAAACTTTTATTCGGACCCCCTTTATAAAAGTGTATAGCAAACACAAGTAGTGTTAGTACCTTAAATAATAAAAATATCCTTTAACAAATTCATATTCATCAGTCACTCATACTTTGTTATACTGCTACTGACGATAAATTTTAAATTGAGGCTTAATACCAAATTAAATGGGCCCCAAGTAATTGACTTGCCTGGGACCCCGCATAACTTCGCTTATTAACAACAACTTAGGGGCGTGATCATGTCTAAAATGCTTAAAAAATCGAATTTGAGTATTTTTGTAATTTTCGGTCGCAGCGCCACCTTGCACCGGATATACACTCTAGAGGTCGTAAGGTGTCTATGTATCAAATATGAAGTCAATCCGACAACTCCATCGATATAACGGAATCTTTCGCATAACGAGTGGCAGCACATAATTCTTCTTTGGCATCTTCCAGAAGAACGAAAAAAAAAAAAAAATGTTGATTTCCTTAGTAACCTAAATTGTTAAAAATCACAGTGACGTTGAAAGGGCAATGTCGTAAACCCTTGCTAACAAATGGGAGATTCCCCTAACATTACAAAACTGGACTCCGGATCAATCAAGTTTTTAGTTTGTGCCTTTTGCATGCAAATATAAATATAGAAAATCGGACGCGGGCCGTGCGGGCCCGAACGTTACGCCACTGCTTAAGCACTACCTTTAGGTATTGACCCAACTTACACCATTATCTATCATTATTAATCGAGGAATTACACCATTTTCGACAGTACCGTGTTAACCTTGAGCTCCTTCAGGTCCGAAACCTTTTTTAAAAAGGAAGTTTGACGTAATCAAGTCCCATTCTTGTATTGTATGGGAAAACATTCCTGAAAATATAGCTGTTTTGTATGGAGTATTGTTTGTACGAAACAGAAACATGGACTCTGAAGAAAGAAAATTAGAAGCCTTTGAAATGTGGAAGTGGAGAAGAACGTACAAATTAACTGGAAACAGAAGACAAGAAATAAGAAAGTGATGAAGAGAGAAGAAAGACGAAGAGATCATTAAAAAGTGAAAAATAAACTCGTTAAAACACTGACTGCGCAGAGATTGTATACCCAAAGATAGAATTGAATTTATGGTTGAGGGGAAAAAGAAGAAGAGGAAGAAGACGAATCCAACTCCTTGACAGTATTCAGGAAGATAAAGCAGTATTCAGGGTGTCCCTGCAGTCATAAATGCAAAAACTTCGAGAGATGATTTCTCACCACAAAATAAGAATAAAAGTTCCTATAAACATGGATCCGATTTCGCTTTCTTTTGGTGATACAATGTTTCCAACTTGGAGTCCAAAATCAACACCTTTTACAGTGGGAAGAAAATCAATAAATCAGAAATAACGAATTGAATGAAAATTTGGTTTACGGAAATTTGTTTCTATCAACATAGTGGATATTAAGAGTGAAAGTACGATGTCACCTGGTTGTCAGTGTTACCAACCTCCTATATCGTTTATGTTTTCAAAAGCCACTATGTCAGATTATTGGGTATTTCGTATTCTTTAGAGATTGAAAACAACATACGTAAAGCACACACCGCAGTGTTGCAAACTTTGGATGAAATATCTTAGGAAAATAAGTATTTTGTATAAAATCGCAAAATCTTTCTGTCTTATTCATAGCTTGGAACACTGCGGTGTGTGCTTTAAGGATGCTATTTACCATCACTAGGGGATACCCAATAAAACGATGTAGTGACTTTTGAATTTTTTAAATCTTATATCAGGTTGGCAACACTGATAACAGTGTTTTTATTCCTGATATGGACAGTGTTGTTAGAAATAAGTTTCAGGAAACGGAATTTTCATTCAATATATCGTTTCTGTTTTATTGAGAACTATTTATTTTCTTCCTATTATAAGGCATCGACTTTGGGCTCTGAGTTGGAAACGCTGTATCTCCAACACGAAGCGAAATTGGACCCATGTTTAAAGGACATCTTATATTCTTATTTTGGTGTGACAAATCATCTCCCGAAATTTTTGCGTATATGACTGGGACATCCTGTACAGTTGGGATAAATTGCGAAGTGCAAGATCAGGATGAATGGAGACGGAGAGACTTGTCTTGCTTTGAACGACTTCCCCATAAACAAAACCCCGCTGACGCTGTCGGACCACTGGCGGTTGTCGCCAAAGATACTTTTATATTTCGGCTTAGTATTGGCCCCAATAGCACACAAAAGTTGAAAATACGTGGATTGGTACCGAAACGTTATGTTAACGTTGTAAAGGTACCGAAATATCCGTCTGTTGAATGGTTTATTCGACGTTGAATAATGGTGGAGAAGAAACGATAAAGAAACGGGTTGAGTTGGCCAAAACAGAGCATGAATGCTGTCTATTGGTATACACACATTTAGTTTCATTTTATCCGTTGCTTTTATCACGATATACGGTGTTAATTTTCAACAGGAAATAATCCGAGCGCCTGCTGTGGGGTTCGAACAACAGGAACATTCTACACTTCTCGTTGGTAGCTCGACGCGTTGACAACTTATACAAGAATCCATCTGAAGAGATCACTACGCTTTTACGGTAACGTTGAAATTAAATATTCGTTGAGATATAGTTAAAAATTCAACCTGTTTTCAACATACAACTGAAAACATGAAAAATATAGTTATTTTTATTGTATTTGCTTTTAATTATAATGCTTAAGCAATTAAATTAGAAATACAAGTGTGAAATGAAATCTAGGACATAGTATGAATGATAGTTAAAAAGGACGTCACATTAACATCGTATCAACGAAATTACAACTTCGTTGAAATATGGTTTAAAATTCAATCTGTTTTCAACGTGCACATAAGAACACCAAAATTAGTATGTGTTATTCAATTAGTTTTTAATTATATTTTTGACATAACATTAGTAAGAAATGCATTAAACAAAATCTATTGTACCATAGTTGAAAATAACATATTGAATACACGTTGTATTAACGTCTTATCAACACAATGACGTCTTTGTTGAAATATGATTTAAAAATAAACGTATTTTTTTCAACCGATAACGGTTAATCAACGAAATGAACCTAAAATCAACGTTGAAAACACGTATGTGTGCTATTGGTGGGCTTCTACCATGTCGGCTTAGCATTGGTAAACACTGTCGGTTTGTCGGGCCTTCATTAGGTGGCATGTTATTATTAATAAGTTGGAAAAAGATCCTAAAAGGGGGGGAGATCCTAAAACTAGTGGTTGCTGGTAAGTTTCAATATACTACCTAATTGGGTAGAAATACAAATATTATTTTATCCCTGGTTGGGATGATATTCGGAATTAATACCCACAGATGAAATCCTCACTCAGCAGTGAAAATCCCCGGGACAAATAGAACACTGGTCCTAGATGACGGGGCGGATGTAATTTCTGGACATACTAAGAAAATAATTTCAGGCAGTAGAGATGGCTACGGTTACCTCAAGTGAACCGCAGTTTAAAGCACAACAATGATGATGCCTATCTTAATAATAATAATAATAATAATAATAATAATAACAGTAATAAACATTTTTATAACATTTAGGCATCTTTGGCTTAGGCCGGAAGAGGATGTTGGATCCAAGATTTTTAATTATTTATTTATTTAAGGTACATTCTCTCAGTGTTCCCATGCCTGGCGCTCTGAGGTGCACTTAGCCTTCTATCAAATTGAGTACCAGATCAGTGGCGTAACGTTCGGGCCCGCAAGACACGCAATGCGGGCGGGCCCAGGTAAAAGAGGGCCTGCGGCCGATTTTCTAGATTTATAATATTTAATACAATTTTAATTTCTAATTTAAGGAGAAATATTGCTTGCAAAAGGCACAAACTAAAAACCTGATTGATCCGAAATCCAGTTTTGTAATGTTAGGGAATCTCCCATTTGTTATCAAGGGATGTAGTTAACGACATTGAACTTTCAACGTCACTGTGATTTTTTAAAATTTAGGCTACTGAGGAAATCAACATTTTTTTTTCGTTCTTCTGGAAGATGCCAAAGAAGAATTATATGCTGCCACTCGTTATGCGAAAGATTCCGTCATATCGATGGAGTTGTCGGATTGACTTCATATTTGATATATAGACACCTTACGACCTCTAGAGTGTATATCCGGTGCAAGGTGACGCTACGACCGAAAATTACAAAAATACTCAAATTCGATTTTTTAAGCATTTTAGACATAATCACACCCCTAAGTTGTTGTTAATAAGCGAAGTTATGCGGGGCCCCGGGCAAGTCAATTACTTGGGGCCCATTTAATTTGGTATTAAGCCTCAATTTAAATTTATCGTCAGTAGCAGTATACACTAACACTACTTGTGTTTGCTATACACTTTTATAATGGAATAAAAGTTTTGCGGGCGGGCCCGCACTCATTTCTTTACGCTAGTGTACCAGAGTGTCCTTGATATTCCTGGGCGCCTTGGGAAGATAATGGCGGTCGAGCGTGGGACTGAGCACCCCACCTCACTTCGTACAGTAGGTCAAGAACATTTGGAGTGCTACCCCCACATCCCCCATGCACCGTTCACGGTTCGTCCGTATCGCTCAGGATAGCCTTTTACATATTTTAGGTAGAGTATGTGGTAGTTATTTTACACTAGGAAGTATCAGAAAAATAGGAAAAACAAAAAAATAATAATTACAAGAAACTACAACTTAAAAATTAGAACTGCATAGACCTCATAATAGATAGCACGCTTCCCCATTTCTGGCTGCGCTAAAACTAATGGGCTTTTGTTCAGAGCGCGTGATTTTGAATCCATCCGCTAGGCAGCTCTGCCATAGACCTCATAGTAGAATATGACATCTATGGCAG
>JAGDQP010005442.1:0-28120 GCA_022664845.1 Lepisma saccharinum | reverse complement strand
CTGCCATAGATGTCATATTCTACTATGAGGTCTATGGCAGAGCTGCCTAGCGGATGGATTCAAAATCACGCGCTCTGAACAAAAGCCCATTAGTTTTAGCGCAGCCAGAAATGGGGAAGCGTGATAAGTCTATCTATTATGAGGTCTATGATATAACCTTGGAGTTTTGATGCAAAAGTATTTATTGCATCTCCAATAGCTCTCGGCCCCCGTAGTTGAAACAATGGGAGAATTGTGTGAACATTACTATTCAAATAAAGAAATCTAAGATCGGAAAGTTTACGGCGAGTAGAGAGGTCATTTAGGTGAAGGCTAGAAACAATATCAGATGGAAGGGTGAGATAAGGAAGGGCATCTATTATTGACTATACGTATCAAGAAATTCATGATTTTATCTAACCTTAAAGAGGTTACTGTCACTTGCTATAAACCGAATACGAAAGGTACAATCAATAATCGGCAAAACACAGCGTACATGGAAAAGACCAGGATATTTTCGATGTTTTGCCGCTAAGTGAACTTTTTTAAAGTATGTTCCCAAGATTTAGGCCTATCATAGAATATGATATCGATATCCGCAAAAAATCATAGATAAATTAGATTTGTCCGGAAGTAAATTGAACCTTTTTCTACGATAAATTGTTGAACTAATGCTTTAAAAACGAAAGTATATTCCCTTGAGAAGGGGGTTCGCGCCGCATGTGCCACTAGGATATTGGAAAGTAGTCTGTTAAAGCCTGAGTTTTGTAGGTACCATCACGGCATTTGTTTGGTGTGACTGAGTAAAAAAAAAGACCTGGAAAACACGTCACGATGAGCGGACGCTCGCATAGTTCCCAGGAGTTCCGATTGTTAAGGTGACGCTCTACAAACTGAGCTACGGCCGCTTGATAATAATAATAATAATAACAGTCGGTGAAGAAGAAGTGTATCTTGCTTTTTTTCTGGAATAAAGAAACAAGGAAATACCGTGGGATAATATTTTAGTTTGCATATTCGGTTCCCCACCACAAAAGTCATTGACCTCAAGGCGGCATTATATTAGTAATCCGAAGTTTGTTTTACTCCAGCAATTATTTTCACACGGTCACTTTTCAGGAGACAGAAGTTGATTTCCCCGACGAGCCGTGATTTACATGTTGAGCGGTCCGCTCAAGAAAGTTAGAACAGAGGACAACAACAGATTGGTAAACAATGGCTGAGGCTACAGAAATAGAACTTTCGAGCAGCATAAAATTTTATTAAACTGAGAAAAATTTTCCAAGAAGCGGACGGAAGTGGTTTCGCTTCTGGCAAACAACACATCTCTCCTTTGTCGTCCTCAATGTTTGTTTTCAACCCTTTTCGTAGCTCGTAATGCATTCAACAGTTTGTAGAGGGAAATTTGTGTGCTCATTTGACACCTGAAAACAATGTATCCCTTCAAGCGGCTGTCACAAGGGGCAAAAGAGGAATCGTCAACCGTCAATAAAGACATCTTTGCTCTGGTTTCTGCTGCGTTTTCACACGAACTGTCGGACTGAGAGTTGAGAGGAGTTCTGCCCTTGCCTTTCCAAGCTCCCACAATTCCTCACCCCCCTCAGCAGAGGAATCTTTTGACGTCATTTAAGACCCTGCACCTGTTGGTTGTAAAACTATGGCCGATGACTGCGATAATCCCTGCGAAGGGGTGTGTCAAAAGCTCACCGCCTTCGAAGCACCTGGTCCAGCGCAGACTGCTTGGCTGCACCAGAGGTCATAATCCTCGCTGCAGGACCTCGAATGACCCCTGACCACCTCCCATTAGCACCACATTCCTTGCGGATGTGTAGGTCGGAGAAAGAGAAAGAAAGAAAGAATGAAAGAAAGAGAGAGAGAGAGAAGCAATCAGGAAGTGAGTTGAACCAGAAAGTTTCTCACGACTCGAAACCGAGGAAGTGGATGGAGGCAGGAAGGGTATCAACTTTACACCCCCCACTTTTCCAGACAGGAAACACCTCGACTTCTGAAAAGGTTTTTGTTCACCTAGAAACAGCTACAATTCTGGAATATATTATCAACAAAGGTATGAAACAATATTAGTACTAGATGGTAACTCCGTGTATGTCGACACAATTTGTAATTTGAATTGAATCTGTAACGCCTCTAGGCAACCTTAGCTTAAGCCGGATGGATGATGATAAACTGATGGAATGAAGAAAGTGGGAGGAAACGGGAGTACATCGAGAAAACCCATGCACGCACACGGTGTTTGTCCACCTCAAAGCTCACATGGAATGAGCAGAGATAGAACCGACGACCCCTAGCACCAGCGGTGAGCGCTATACCGTATAGCCAGCGCGACCCTCGGCACAAGTTGAAAACTACAGAGAAAAACATTGGAAACTTTATTTTATATGGGCTATTTTGGTAATTATGGACTTCGGCCCTTCACAATGATATGAACACAATGAGTAAAATCCTCAAACATCCATGCCGCAGCCGGGATTTCAAACGGCAACCTCATGAACAGTGACCCAGCGCCCTAGCCCACTCTGCTAACGAAGTTGGCAAAAAATGAACAGAAGAAGAAATAATTATGATGGGTGTTCTGCCCGAGGGCAAGGTGAACCGATGCTGGTTTGCCATTGTCTTCTATTGAATGATGATGACATCCGAAGGACACGATCTACAGCTTAACGCTGGCTCGAACCACTTGTGTCCCGACCTGGATTCGAAGTCGGGACCCGTTGATTATAAGGCAGCGAGCGTTACCACTCGCCCACACGGAAAAGAAGAAATCGTAGCCAAAAGAACCGTCCTATACCCGCTAGCCAGTAAGAAGTGAACGTTTGAATATGATCGATTGACCCAACGATAGATCTATACATAGATTTGATTCATTAGTCCAAAGTGAACCTATTGCATTAAATCCCATTTATAATAGCATCAGGAGATAGTAATTCGGCCAGGGCTTATTTTGAAGGTACTATCCCGACATTAGCCCAACATGACTGATGATAAACCCTGGAAATACCTCAGTCATGATGGGTGCATCCCAAGACCTGAATGCCAAATCAACGCTATACCAATTGACCCATGGCCGTTTGGTCAATGTATACTGCAAAAACTGTACCTTTGAATTGTGGGTACAAAATGCCAATTTCGTACCCACAATTTTTGAGAGGCAGTAGCGAACCCAGGGTTGGGTTTAGAGGGGCGCTTCTTTGCCTCCCAGTTCTTGGGAGAGAAAAGATTAATAAAAGAAAGATGGTAAAATATGAATGAGCACTGATTCTCAAGAATTGTGGGTACATTAGGGGTCTATACTGCCTAATTTTCAGAGTCAGTGACGGGCACAGGGATTCATATTTTACCTTCGTTTTCCTTTTATTAATCTGTTCCCTCCCAAGAACTAGGAGGCAACAACCACCCCTCTAAACCGAACCCTGGGTTCGTCACTGCCTCTCAAAAATTGTATCCACAATTCAAAAGTACAGTTTTTGCAGTGTAGAAAAATAGACATGGACAGAGAATGTACCAAAATATCCTAGGGCAATGCCAGAGAAAATAGTACAAAATTGTCCCATATATGTGACATAAACTCTCTCATGAGACATTTTAAATAATCTTTTTTACATTCTTTTCGTTAGTTCACAATGGTTAGCATCGTGTCATCAAATCTTGCAACGTTGATTTCATTCATTTCCCGACGTCATACAATGATCAAATTTTGCACAGCGATCGTAAGTCGGGTGACAATACAATGTTCCATCGTCACTTTCATTTTTTTTATATTTATATATTTTAAAAGTCCTGCATGAGGTCCAGTCCTGACCCGAAGGTCTCTAGGCAACGTGAACCGATGGTGGTTTGCCATTGCCTTCCATCGGATGAACGTAACGTCCTAAGAACGGGAACTACAGCTTAACGTGGACTCCGAACCACGTACTTGTGTCTTCTCAGTGAATCGAATCCAGGGTTCCTTGATTACAAGACAATGAGCAACAGCACTCACCCACAGGGGGACACACTGTACAATTAGCAGTGGTAATATAGCAGGGGTATAAATGAAAAGATGAAATGCAAAGCGGAAAATATGGCAGTCCGATAAATTTGGCAGAGGTAAAAAATGGCAGGATTATATTACTTACGAAAATGTGGAAAAGTGGGAACGAAAACAATCAGATATTTTTTTAAAAAAATTAGCCCCTGAAATAAAATAAATTATAATCTTCTGTCATTTTGTCTCCCTCCCCAGGTTTTCAGTTCATCGAGCTGTGCGGGGACAACTGTGAGAGAAATGCGTATTGTGTAGTTCCGAGTTCTGTAGACCTCTGAGAGGGGTCTTGGCCGGCGCGCGGGGTGAAGTGGGAAGTGCACAAGCAATCATCGAGAACTCGCGCTTTTATTGCCTACCTCTCCCACTATTGGCTATTAAAAGTGTCTTCCCACCCATGATCACGCTACGACTCCTCCCTCGCGGCTACAGAACTCAGAAGTAGACAGTAAGAGAAATAATCCGTATAAGTCAACCATGTATAAGAGTATCCAAGATGGAGAAGGTCCAAAGGAGAATCGTATCCCTGCCTCTAAACACGATATAATAGAAGGAAATTAAATTGTTTTGGCCTCAACTTAGCGCTGACTCGAAGTTTAGCGGTCGATTGTAGAACTGACCCTAGGTAGTCTAGAAAACGAAAAGGATTTCAAGAAAATGGAAATAGAGGCTTCCAGAACATAGCAAGTTGGGTATAGCAAGTTGCGGTCTACGATGTGTTTCTAGGACTTTTCGGTGCATGAACGTTCGGTTTTGAGAACGTTTGGTTGCAATGGATCTCTCGATGTAAGCATGTTTTGATGTATGAGTGTTTTTGTTGAAGAATACTTTTGCTACCTTTAAATACAATTTGTGCATGGTCGTAAACAGACGAAATACAGCAAATACTTTTAATGAGAAAAGTAGTCCATCCAAGTAATAAACAATGTAAGGGGAGAAGGATGGTTTAAAAGAGCAACGACCAATATTAAGGGAAAAGAGGACCTGAAAACATAGAACCTACGTTGGATGTAAGAACTGCTTTGTCATTACGATTGGAATAAGTATTTCTCTCAGTGCTGTGAAAGAACATTGCAAGTACTCGAATTGAATTGAGAATTTTAAAGCCTTTAGGCAACTTTGGCTCAGGTGTATGGTTAACGGGAGAAGCCCGAGAAAACCCACGTACATGGTACTTGTTCACCACAAATCCCACATGCTATGAGCTGGGATTGAACCGAGAACCCCAAGCAGAAGAGATAAGTGCTCTACCAATGAGCCATCCGCGTCCCCTGCAAGCATTCGAAATGTGAGCATGAAGCAGAATGGAACATGTCAGCTGGGCCAAGATACTGAACAGAGTAGGCGAGAAAAGAAGAAGAATTGAGACAATGAAGATGATAAAAAAAAACGGTTAGGACATTGTTTGAGTACTGAGGGATGCGTACCGTCGAAAGAATGTTGGAGAGAAAAAGAGAACGACTCGATAGTGAATCAAGATTCCTTAGGCAAGTGTGACAACTTAATGCAAGCTTAACATATCAAGCCAAAAATGTTTAAATGAAGTTGAATCCAGCAGTCTGGTTTACAAGAATCAAGGTTGAAATAGTTTTGACAGGGCCGGGAAGAAGAAAACTAATGTATTCTTAAAAAAATAAAACACTATGGTAATCGTGTGACCGCCAGATTTTACGCTGACAATCACATGCGTTAAATTACCATATATATATATATAATGAATAGAACCCGCAAAAAGTCAAGGAGTGGACTACTTCATGCTCCCGACTGGTTGCGAACAAGAACGCTAGATCGCGCTGGGTTCTCATCGGTGTGTAAGTCATACATACGGTGAGTGATATGATTTCTATTGTCACCACATACAAAACTATCATTTCAATAGAGGAATGTGGACAAGGAAGTGTGTGCATCCATTTTATGAGTAAATCATGGCATGTCGTACGTTCGTCCATGAAATCAGTAGTGAAAAGTAATGGACTGTGAACAAGCACATGGCTGGTTGGAGCACCAAGCTTTGTTTTACGTAGGTGAAATATATCATTGGCATCCAGTGACTGATTGGTAAGGTAAAAGTTGTATCTTATTATTATTAGGGAATTAGTTAAGAATACACAAAAGTTCAATTGTGTGGTGCGTATTTCTATAAGTAGGCAGAAACTGTAAAGTGTATCGAACAGTTGAGAATCAATTGTATAGGTTCACAATACTATACATGGTCAATGGTGATTATAGACTGAATTGGGAAAACCTTAATACCGTATTCAAATGTTTGTGGTGTGCCCTTGAAATAATTTACTATTTTAGTACATGGAAGTCAACAATTAAATACACTGGGATATCGTAAGTTGCCAGTGCTATCCCGGATTCGTATTATACAGTCCAGGCTAAATTCCTGTCACAAACTAGTGGATGTGGAAGATGATGCAAATTCAAGGGTGACGTGTTGCTGTTTATATTTTTAAAGTGGCTGATTCGAAAGTTCCTGTCTGCAAGAATCCTGACCAAAGCGATGTATGCAGCCCAGGAGGTACAAACGCTGGCCCGTGGAACCATAGTACAGTGGAAGGTATTGGTTAGCAGGTACAAATGGGGGTTTCGTACTATGGAGGCCGGGAGCGTTTTCAAGCCCACATCATAGGCAGGGAGTATAAAAGTAATATTTGTATGCCAAGGAATAATCCAAGTAAGTAATTCGTTAATCTGGTGTACCGAAAAGAATGTGATTATTGAGATCCAAAACCAAAATTGCAATAATTCGGAGATAAATTTTTTATGTGTGCTTGCCACTTTGTATCAATGTTCAATGCAGTGCATTTGAATTCGTATAGCATAGGAACATATTTTGGTGTGCGTGATTACTATTAAGTGGTCATTAAATGCGTGTATTTTAAAAGCAACATCGAGTGGGTGGAGACAGGTTAGGTGACCTCGTCTCTGGGACAACATATATTTCTTGTAATTTTGTGTTGAAGTGAATAGAGAATTGGAATACCCGCATAACAAAAACCATAATTGACCAACTGGATTTTGAATCATAATTTCAATAAGAGAAGTGAAACTACTTTTTTTAAAATTTTATATCTTATGTCTACAACGTGATATTAATGTCCAATTTTGTTGGGATATAGAAAAGAAATAGAACAGTGAATGACAAATGTTGACGCTGTTATTAAGTAGTTCTGAAGTAAACACGTTCAGAAAGTAATATCGAGCTGGCGGAAACAGGCCAGTCCTTATTGTTAACTATTAACTGTCTTTTGATTGGCGTAATTTTGTTATGTCGCATCGACTAGTCTTTGACGATTCACTGTGACTATATCGCGTTTTCGATTGAGACTGTGTGATCCTGGCCAATCAGGTTGAAGGAAAAAGTGAAAGTTTTCGATTCAACTATAGGGTCTACTGTGTGAGTACCGTTGCTTTCTCCAAATGTGGTTAAAGATAGAGAAGCAGCGTGATCAAACATTTGTTTTGAGACAGATTGGTTCATTTATATGTTGATTTAAAATAATACCTACAGGAGCAAGCTCTCATTGGAGGAATTAGTACACGTCATTTTGACGTCTTAATTTTCGACCAAAATATGACGTTTTTTCACATGCATGTGTTTCTTGGGATACACTATATCGAAATCCAAGACCAACAAAAGAAAAAGTATCATACAATCTAACACGTGAAACACTAGCTCCATCTACATTTAAAAAATAATAAATACAAATAGGAAAAAAAAAGAAGCGAGAAGTACATTCTACGCTCCGCCACTGCTGGTATAGAGTGGAAAGAAAGCTCGTAAAACAAAGAAACGATGCGTAAAGAGCAACTTTGCATATCATAGCAGAAATAAATTGTTTACTTAAGTTATAATATGCAACAGACCTTTTTACGATATAAACAAATACCATTGTGTTTTGCTTTACGTTCCATATGTATTGTACAGCTGCATTTTTCACTGATGAACATTAGTTTTTTTTTGTTATTATATATATATATATATATATATATGTTAGTTATTATAACAGGAGGTCAACTTGTGCACCCACATAGTTTTGTTTTATTTACGATATGTATACGTACACACACACACACACACACACACACACAGAGAGAGAGAGAGAGAGAGAAATGTTCATATCTTTCTGCTGGAATGGTGTATTCATTTCATTTTAAGCACTCAATGTGAGCACGAGTCACACGCAAAAAGTCCAATACTTTATAATATCTAATTGGCAAATTCCTCACTCTTTTCACGGGCCTGTAGATTCAGTTCTTGTAGGATTGGGTCATTCGGGTCGAGATTTGGACCTGGTCACCGACTCTAGGTTTCAGACCCAGCTTGACATGGTGACCTGATTTAGACCCGGTAACCAGGAGGACAAAACAGACTTTTTTTTAAATTATGTCCTTGCATTTTGAACAGTGTTTCGTTCAGAGGTGACCAGAACCGAAGAAGCCCTAGCTAGAGCTTGAAACGTACGACCTTGAAAGTCCAAGTTAATTATATATCCTAGACCGGTTCAAGTTTCGGACTGGGTCAATGGGTCGTTGGGTCACCTATGCTCAGGTCAGGCCGGGTCACTGGTCACCAAAAGAGACGTAGTTTCAGCTCTGATACAGTGTCTATTTTAGAGAGCAGGCATTTTTTAAATAATTAATAACTAAATATTAAACAGTTAATAACTAAAAAAGTAACAAGTAATTTAGCCTACTTTAATCTAAAGTTATTTTGGTTATTATTAAGAATATAATTTATAATTAATTATTGCTACAACTTAAGTTATAAATCATGTTATTAAAAAATTATACCGAGTGGCCGTTGCTCAATAGTCGAACGTTGGCTTAGCACTCGGGAGGTCCCGCGCTCGCTCCCAGGGCAGCTCGGCTATCTTGACTGAGGATTTTCCTCAGTCACAGCAGGCAAATGCTGGGCTGGTACCTTCAAAAATTAGAACCTGGGCAAATACCTTTCCACATCCTTTGATCCACCCTATCTCGGCATGAGCCAAAGACGCCTAAAGGCTATAAAAATTAATTTAATTCAAATTCAATGGAAAAGAGTGATAAATAAGAATGAAAGTATGTCCGAAAGCAGCTCCATTATGATATTAGAAGCATGTTGAAATATATGCCGGATGTGGACAGACCATTCTATCGAAAAAAAAATTTTCAAGATCTGGAGCAGTTATTAATTATTTTTATTGTTAAAGTCAGAGATAAATATCACCTTGTAAAAGGATTTCTTTAAAGTAAAATTTATTTAATGTACCCCGTCATCAAATTTGCAGGTTTAAAGCAGTTTGGTCATTTTCTTTTGTAGTAAAGACATTTTTACAGAAAGTAAAATTCTGGGTTCAGGTTGGAAAAGCACTGGCCCTGAGAGCTAGAGGTCGTGGCTTTGTATGTTACCCTTAATCCAGATTTTTCCTTTCTGTAAAATGTCTTTACTAGTATAATTTCAAACCTTTTCTGAATTTACAGCATTACATTTCATAATTAAAGTTCATTTTTGTAACCACTTAGTCGTATTTTCAGCAACAACAAGAACCAAAAAAAAAAAAATCACAAGATTTTGAGCACAATTACCGTATCTCCATGAACAAGATGACAATAACTGCCAAACGGACAGTTTCCGGAATGTGTCAGTATAACGTATATTAAAACACTTGCCAACAAGTTTATTACCATGTAAATGCCATTTAATTAGTTATTTAAAACTTTGGAAGAGTAGTAATGTAGCCCTTCCTCTCCTGTAAGGTTGAATTTAGTGAAGAAACTAGAATATAGTCGGCAGATATCGAATTGCGGAACGGCCGTGAATAAGTGATTCCATAATGCATTGAATGGTTGCTTCAAATAGTGACAGAGAAGCAACAAAAACAGACCGGCGTTATCAGAAATTATTCACTTGGCCTGCTTCCTCCTATTCTCAGTTTCATTATTTGTTGAGTTGTTAATAAAATTTGCCTTTTCATGCAAAGTTGCTATGTGCTGGCGTCTTACAATACTTGAATCAGTGATTTCATGCTGTCCTGTAACTATGTTCCTAATTTTGGTGTAAGGGTCAAAGAATCTCTTATTTTGTGCAATATCGCTGTAGATCAGGTTTATAAGTTATTTCTGGTTTACGGTGACTGTAAGTAATGACCTTTTGTGATGGAACTGGTGATAGCATGGAAAGCTGATAGACCCAGATATCTCCAGCAACGCTCTTAATATGTCTTATCATATATTTGGTGCTGAACATGTTGTCTCGATCAAAAATCAAGTATGCATCACCTATTTGAAGCTTTAGGATGAGTGCAGACTTAAAATGGTAGATGAATTAACTCACAGTATCATGATCACAAGAAAGCGTCCACAGGAAAGTTGATCCATTCATCAAAAAATACGAACCTTTTGACATCATTGTTTTAGAGTATATTTTTACCTCCATCAATGTTTTCTGTTTTGATTTTGTTTTACAGATCGTCATTTCTCCACGATTATCAAACATACCTGTTGGAAAAGAACCTGTTCAACATTAATATCACGATTGCTTGCTTGCAGACCAATCACACGAGAGTAGATTATTTCGATATGAGTCACCTTTGAAATATCAACATGTGATTTCCTGTAACTGACAATGGTGAGGTAATCGTTCATAAAAACTGTTGGGCCATCCATTCTCGAAGTCTTTCATTTGTTCTGTGCCTATATTAACAGCATCATAGAAATTTATATTTTCCGACAAACTGCATTGATAACTTTACATTCCCTTTGTCCTCAATTTTTTACTCTATTTAGAAAAAAGATATCCTTCTTCATCCATATACGAAATCACCTTGGACTTGCATGTTCCCATCGTCCCTTCTTCCCGTTAGTAAGGAACGATCAAATAAATGACAAAACGATCGAACGCAACGTGATTGTCTACTATTTTCAACTGTTTTTTTCTAGCCTTGCTGCGGGCTTATTTTACTGAACAAACCCACGGCTCAACCACCACCGCGGTATTCCGTTGAAAAGCACTGTGCAACAGCAACATAAAATGATCCCTCCGGCAGACCGCGGGGACGGGTCGACCACGGACGGGGCAGCTGCGGGTTTGACTGTGCATGTCACCCTGAGTCACTCCAAATTCCGATACAGATATCAGGAAAGTGACACATAACGTGGTCCCCATTTACAAAGAATTTCATCACTAACAGCACCGTACGTAATTTTATGACCTGCTATGCTGCAAAGAAGTATAACATTTCGTAGACATCTTCATTGTGTAGTGACTAATTTCCTTCTTGTTCTGTTCTTCTATATACATCATCATTAGGAAGGTAGGTTTCAAAATATAATCGAGGGTTATATGCGTAGGACCAACACGGCGTTCGGCCAACACAGAATTTTGCCCTGGGGTGTTGGTCGTACGCCGGTTCTTGCTGCTTGAGAGGCTGTTGGTCGTACGAAGTGTTGCTCCAACGCTGCATCCCCATAATCGACCCATAGTTTGCTTCTCAGAGCTTCTTTTCCAAGGATGGTTGGTCTTTACTGCTTTTGGGTTGGTGAAAATCAAATACAATCCTCAAGATTTCTTCTGCAACCATCCTTATAGAACTATCATATTTTGAGGAAACTTTTCCCTTTCAGCATTTTCGGTACTCCTGAAAATGCATCACTCATGAACTGTAATGAGCCACTGTCAGCCATTAGTGAGCCAGCACAACCTATGAAGCTGATCATCAAGTGTAACATCTACTTTCAGATGCGTTATCAATATCTTCATCTGGTATAAGTCTCAGAACATCCTTCATACGAAAAATAACTACGTTTGCGTAGCCTGGTGAGTTAATGTTTTGTAAGATTGATTTAAATCTTATTCCTCCACTCATTAATTATATCTTAAATATTTCTACACGGTTCCCTACGTAGTATGCGTGTTTCGTCTTACTTCAAAACATCTACTACCAGGCACGTATCCAGAACTTGGTTTTGGGAGGGATCCAAGGACTTCCGGGGTGTGTGTGTCCAAAGTGTGTCTGGGCATGAAATGTGTATTAAATATGTATAATTACGCCTGAAGTTATATTACTTTTTCATACAACTGTGCATTGGGGGGGGGTCCGAACCCACCCCCTAAATACGTTCCTGTCTACTACTTTGTGAAAGAAGTTGTCATCTTAATTTAAGGTTTTATCAGTAGATTGATTGGCTACAGCAACTGTTAATTCTGCTATGAATTTGTTACAACAAACAACATAATATCTGCTTTCAGAACCGTTTAACCCACTAACTGTTCCCTGAACTCTCATTCTAAGACCATCCATTGTTTCGAGTATTAGCATGTTTCAAGTATCATCCTTTATTAATTTTTATTTATCAATTCTTTTGCCATGGATCAGGTACGCAGGCCTCTACTCCTCTGGGAGTCTCTTATCTTTCTCTAAAACACAGTAAGTCCCACAAAATATACAATGTCGTTCATAATTCAAAGATGGTAGACCTGATCTTCGAATTTTTGTAGGTTGTTTATTTGTAGATTCTTCACAGCTTTCCTTTCTTTTTTCATATTGAGCCACTTTATTTGTATCCGTCTATACATAAACACAGGTTTGTGGTAGGTAATCCTCAAATAAAGAAAGAACCTATATTATTTATTTTGTATATCAATGATTTGTCTCAGTTCATAGAGTCAGAAAATGTAGTTTTGTTCACTAATCATGTAAATGTACTAAAGTCTTTTTTATTAAAGAATAGACCCGGGTGGAAACGGAAGAGGGAAGGAAGGAAGTAAGCCTTGGCTAGCAGACAACTAGACATACGTTTACGATGTTGAAAACTTTCCTCCCCAACTTCTCTCCCCCCCCCCACACTCCCTCTGTGCACAAGCGGAGAAGAAGAAAAATGCTTTCTTTGACAGTGTTCTGGAGCGAAGACGACAATGTGTGACCGCAACGCAACCCAGTGAGGAAATAACATGTGGCAACAATGTGTATGACGTTTGCCTAACCATCCAATGCAGCGACTTTCCCTTCTTGTTCGTAGGCGGGCAAAACAGAACATAGAGGTAGATTCTATCCCTATTAGGACTAGTGTTTTTTTTTCTATATAGTAACTGGGAAAAAACATCCGGAAGCAGAAAGTAACTTAAAATCAATGACTTCGAGATTAATAGAGTGGATTAATAAACAGTCTGAACATAAATGTAGATAAATAAAAAATCCTATATTTTCATCTTTGTCACGGACCGTTTACATTTCCACCCATAATAGTAAATTCTTTAAGTCTGGAATACACTTCTAAAGGCAAATTGTTGGGTGTAACTAGAAACTAATAGCTAAAATGGGATGATCACAAACTCGAATTTAATAATAATAATAAAAAAAACTGAATGGTGTCTGCTTCATCATGTACAGATTACAAGGTACAGTCTCCCGATAAACTCTGATCTCATTATATTACGCAAAATTCTATGCTCTTATTAGCTTTGGAATAATATTTGGGGGTACATCACATGTTAGTGTAAATACTTTCCCTTTACAAAAGAAGGTTGTTAGAATCATTTTTAACATGAGCCCTAGGTCACCTTGTAAAGATATGTTTATGTCAGTGGCGGCTCATCAGGTGAAGTTGGTGAAGTTCAGCTTCACTTATTATTACTGTGAGATGCATTAAGTAATACGCATTAATATGCATAAGTATTAATTGGGCCAGAAAATCAGTCACCATCGTCTGAGATCGGATAGTGACATTATCAGTACCCTGCCTAAGCCCAGAAATCCCAGAATATATATGTTAACGAACAAAAATTGTGGGAAAGTTTTGGTAGTACTTCACCTAATATTTGTGTCACTAGCCGCCACTGGTTTATGTCTCAAAAGATTCTAACAGTTCCATGCCTATATATTTATAAAAGCGTAATATTTACAAAGAAAAATAGTCACTTATTTACTTATACGACAAGTATACACAGTTACAATACCAGCCAAAACAGAAACATTTTCCCAGAAAGACAAAATTTTGCTACTTCTTATTCTAGCGTTTACTCCTTTTGTACGTACAAGATTGTCCAATAAACTACCGAATTACCTAAAGAGTATTCAAAACATAAATAAATTTAAATCCGAGCTTTTCAATTTGTTGGTAAATAAGGGTTACTATATTGTTCATGATTATTTGAGTGATGACTTTTGCAATAATTTATAGTTATGTTAATTGTACTTTTTTATTAATTAAATATCATGTCTCATGTATAGAGACATTGACGAGTTATGTATCACAGGTCACGGCCTGCATGTACTACAGAGACAAATAAATTTATATTCTATTTTATTCTATTCCATATTCGTCTCAAGTAGTCTTCGAAGCTCTCTATATTTTCCATCACTATATTTCTCACTTTAACAGTTTTAATTCACTGCGGTCCTGCTTTTGTAAATTCTTCAGTCTTTTCCCTACAATTATCTTTCCAATCAAACGAACATTTTCCTTTATTCATTTTTATTTCATTTTCCTACACAATTCGTCATCCAAAGCATCTTGAACAGAAGAAACAAAAAATAAAAAATAGTCCTAGCATTATTTTCTAAAAATCTAGTCACAATATATTTTTAGTCTTCCAGGAACGAGTATTTTCACTTTTTTGCCTCCCATATCTTTGCATTAGTTACTAGGTTTTACCTACCCGTTTTTCTTTTCTTTTTTCCAATAAAGAACATTTTTTTCGCCAAATTCTAATGACAGTTGCTAAAGTGAGACCAAGGAACAACAAAACCAGTAAAAACTCATTTTCCCCTCAAACGGGAGTTACTAAGTTTTAGAAAAGGACGGAAGAATTCACATTGTTCAAAGAAGAACCGATAAGACTAAAACACTTTGAAACTACAACTATAAATACAATATTGTTGTATTTAGTTAAGATAAGTATAAATTCGTATATTTTCAAATATTTTCTAATACTTACATAATACGTCACCAAGGTATCTTATAAACAAAATGGGAGAAAAACGAAAACTATATTCCATCTTAGATGGAAAGCCAAATGGAAAGAGACCGTTGGGAAGACCGAGACGACTTCGGAAGACCAATATTAGAAGGGATCTTCGAGAAGTAGACGTTTGTGATGAAAACTGGCTTGTTCTTACCCAGGATAGAATCATATGGTGATCGTTTGTTACTGCGGCGATGAACTTGCGAGTTTCGTAAGCCATAGAGGAAGTAAGTAATATTTTCTAAGCTTCGGATCAAACTTTTACGCTTTGACTATTAAAATAGCATGAGACGTTGTAAACTGTTTTATAAAATACAAATCTGACTAACACTGTGGGCCCCCTATATGAAGAACAATTGCAAAATCTCAATGCTCTTTATTGCAGACGACGCCATCTTGAATTGTGTGAGTTACCCAATAGTACCTTCGTGGTACCATGGCTGCCAGACTATCTTGATTGTTCAAGCCGACCGGCACTTGACTTAATAATTCTGCGGGCGCGGGCGACCAGATGGAACGTTACATATCACCTCTCCAAGATATCTTATGAACAAAATTCCCAATTTTGTTTCTCCTGAAATTAAATATTAGACGGATCGCGATGTCTAGCAATTGAACCTATATGGACAACGATATATGTATGTGTGTAATAAGTAAAGTACAGGGTGTTGCGAAAGGACACTGATAAAAACACCTCACGAGATTCCTGGCATGAAAAAAAAAAGTTTAGACCTTTGAGAGTCCACGAATGTTTCATTTCGGCGCTATAGGTTTCCGAAAGCGTGGTAAAATGAACCTCCAGAGCTTGATATTGCCAATACAATTAATAGTAAAACTGAGGTGGCATGGTACCCTCAAAGAATTTAAACCTACTCTATCCAGATACCAAGTTTTAAAATCGTGCAAGGGATTCTCCAAAGGAACTAAGGGATTCCCAGACATTCCCTGGAGTAGATGTGGACCGAAATAAACATGAATAAGACGACTTTTCTGTATGAATTGAATTCAATTGAATTTATTTTAAGTTCTTTAGGCATCTGTGGTTCAGGCCGGAATAGGGTAGGGAGAGGATTGTGGAAGGTAGACGGCCAGGGCCTATTTGAGGTACTATCACAGCATTTTCCTTGTGTGAGGAAAAACTCAGTCAGGATGGTCGGTCGCTGGGATCGATCCCAAGACCTTCCGAATGCTGAGCTATACCACTGAGCCACGACCGCTCGGTAACTTTCGTATGAGTACAGATGACAAACGAAATCACTGGCATCTAACCGAGCAATAACAGTCTTGTTTATTGATAACAAGTACACTTTCGTTGAAATGTATATAATATACTCCTGCTTGTTATCCAGTCACACATCGGTTTTGAAAAATCATTCCACAAAGGAAATCTGTTTGAGATATCGACGCCGCAAACGAATTATTGTTATTTACGCTTCCTTGGATCAACCTTTACTTCAGAGAATATCTAGGAATCCACCACTTCGTTTGGGGAATCCCTTGCGCATCCATTGTATAATTTTGAAATATGCATTTTTTGATACAGTAGGATTGAAGAATTTGAGTTTTCCATGCCGCCTCTGTTCTACTATTGCAATATCAAGCTCTAGAATTCATTTGCCTACACTTTCGGTAGCCTATAGAGCCAAAAACGAAACATTTGAGCAACCTCGATGGTCTACGTTTTTTTACTTATTTTTACGTCAGGAATCTCGTGAGTCTGCTGTCTAAAGGCAAAAAGCCGTATCTGCAAATTTGACCAAAATTGACTTCATAGGATCTACCTTATATATATATCCCAACACGTCTGGTCAGCGTGGGAGCAGTAGAGCTCATCCGGGAGAGGCCTCATCCAGTAGTGGATTGAATATGGCTGTGAATTATATATATATATATATATAAACTATATTTCGGTTGAATGCAACAACAACAACAACAGTCGGTGTTGTTTTGAAACCCAATGTATAGGTCTGTTTAGACTATTGTTTTAAACGAAATTAACGTTTTAAACGTGTGTTTTTTTTTGTTTAAAACAAACTGTTTTGTTTTAAACAGGGTAAACATGTTTTAATTTTTTTTCCTTCTTGAAAATGCGTGATTTTTTTCAAATCTTGTTTGTGAAGTTAGAAATATATAGCTTTCTATAGGCCTATTTGATTTTCTCACTCTTTGGTCAGCTCCGAAACGCGACCGCATTTCCACCCAGTTGACTTGGACTTAAAAGAAAAAAGCGGTGTACCATCATCCCTCGAAGTTTGTCAGAGTATTATGTTACCATCCTGTACATTGAATTGCTTTCACAAAATACAAAATTGGAAAAAAAAAAATCTATAAGGAATAATGCTGAGGAACGAAAATATTTCAAAATAATTACACAGTAATTAAAAAAAAAAATTGCATGATTTATTTTAAATATCATGCATAAACTTCATAGTTAAATATCATATCATGTAAAATTTATGCATAATTAAAATTATAATGAAGGATTAAAGGAGAAAATTCCAGATGAATACGACGATTAATTCACACACATAATTATTTTTCTAATTGATTCAAAATCAGAATAATTAATGTAGCAAAAACAATATCTACGTAAATATTTCGTAGTTCATAATAATTATACCCTCTTTATAAGTAGCCCTTACAAATTTTGCCGGGCTTAAACCATAGTTGTCAATAAAATCTTGGCAACTAAATGAAATAATAATACAAATTAATAATGATATACATTAACGTTGAAATGATAAAAAAAATATCCATTACTTTGACTGCGATCTCACTTTCCTGTTGTCGGTAGCATTTTCATTCAGTGAGATGTTTAGTTAAATGGCTTTGTGGTCGATTGCTTCCCGATTATGTGCTACAGTGCACCTGCCCTTCCCCCATTCCTCCTTGTGATGCAGCCACCAACCAAAATCGATCTCTCGTCTCACACACACACACACACACTCGCATCCATAGAGGAGGAGGAGCGGAGCAGTGAGAGAGAACTGAAATTTTCCTTTCGCTAATTGCAAAGCAAAACCAGAGCACGCAACAAGTGAAAAGGAAGAGCCTTTTTATTGCTCGTCAATCTGGAATCAATCCTTGCACATTGTTCTCATTAAAAGAGCATGACACATGACTTCTTTTGCCACTTCTTCCCGCCCCATTCTCAAGCTTCCCGACGGGAACAATTGTACACCAGGAGTAAGCAGTGTATCCAACTTCTAGAATTGCAAATATAAGTATTTATATTAACATTTGGATCAATACAGTGAGGTATAAAAATAAAAATAAAATAAAAAATATGGGCCTACAGTCCAATATCATTTGAAGACCACACGGAATTGTCCATTTTTGATCAAATTGAGATAATCTGTTAGCTATTTCAAGAGCTTTTCTCTAGCAAACTATCATGCATGAAAATGAGGGCTCATTTTCAAGCCCGCTTGCGTTGCTTGCGATTAGGGCGAGTAGCCAATTGAAACGCGTGGTGTTTCGTGGTGTAGTTTTATTACGTGTTGTAACACGTGTTTCAATTGGCTACTTACCCAAAATCGCACGCAAAGCAAGCAACGCAAGCGTTTATGAAATCCAGCTTTAATATGTAGGGCTATAGTCCGTCTGTTACAAGTAAATCTTTATTGGATGTACAGGTAGGTGTACGTAATGTTGATTATGAAGTTTTAAAACACTCTAATGTAAAATCAAGAAAATAGACAAAGCACGTTCTTTTCCTGTCGCTGGAAATACTAAAAATACAAGCAGAAAGAGAATATTTAATGGGCGGCGGTGGCTCAGTAGTAGAGCTCTCATCTCTAGTGCCAGAGGTCGTCGGTTCGATGGCAGCTATGGGGGATTTGTGGTGGAGAAACACCGTGTCTGTGGGTATTTTCGAAGTTTATGTTTCCTCTCACTTTCTTCATTCCACCATTTCATCCATCATCACCATCATCATTTAGCTTCAGCCAAAAGTTGTCTAAAGGCCTTAAATAAAATTCAACTTCAGAATCTTTAATATTAGGCGTGTATGAAGTTGCAAATCGTTAAATTGAAATTGAAAAAGGAAATAAATGGAGGATCCATGAAAAAAAAAAACGTCGAACTCCACTTTTTACGAAAACTGAGATAAAGATGCCTTCTCATAGGGGGTCTATAGAATTATTTTAGACTTATTCTGCACGTATTCCTACTTTGGGATAAACATCACACATTACCGTTAAATAAGTGTGTGAAAATTCAATATAAGAGATGATATATTACTCTTTAGATTTCATTTTTCTCAAAATCATTCCAATTGGAGTTTGACGCCCTTCATTTCTGACAGAATCAAAATGAAAATAGGGGAGCGAAATTAACGCATAGGTTGCTCATAGATCCAAATGGTATCTAGAACTTGGTTTCGGGAGATCCAACACCTTCAGGGAAGGTGATCAAGGTCTGTTTCAGTATGAAATTTACATAAATTTACATAATTTGGGAATATTAAAAGCGTATTTTAGATTAGATTTTTTAAATATCCCTGGAATATTCTGAGAATATTCCGAAAGTGAGTGAATTGTTACTAACGTCCTAAACGAGCTGATGAGCCTCTATGGACAGGACCTATAGTTTTAGGTAAAGCTGGCTTCTCACCACTTCAATGGACCCCGGCGGGATTTGTACCCGTGACCACGCGCACAGAAAGCGAGCGCTCTAACCTCTCGGCCAACCGGGTCAAATATTCCGAAAGGATACATGTCTTCAACATATTTTTAGAATGTACCTCATCATATACGTTTATTTAGGACATTCAGATATTCGTAGAATATTTTACGCATAGGGCTATACCATGAATGTCGTGGGATATCCTAGGGATTTGTAGGATATATTCAGGCAAGACATGTTGAATATCAGAATAACCGGTCGCGCGATCTTGGTCAGATTTTTTTTTCAAATAACTTTACTTCTTTTGTTACTAGTTACTATAATAAAGGGAGTCTTTCTCTTGTTTCCACATTTTCAAAATTTCATAAATTTCACGGAAACATGTTCTTAGAAAACCAGCTAAATTTCGATTGTCATTTTTCAGAATTCATGCACACTTCACTGACATTGTATGCCAAGATAGCGTAAGCAAGCGCAGGCGTGTTAGTAGTCAGACAAGACAGTTTCTCTACCTTTTACGAGACTCAAAATTATTCACTGCCTGTGGTGATTCACTCCATGTGCTGACGTAACTTTATTTATGATTTACTGTAGAAAGAAGCCCCTCGCTCGCATGCTATACTGGATGCCATGTGTTTCTACTCCTGCATTATATGAAACCTAAATAACAACAGTGGTATACGGGTTGCATATAGAGATAGGAGTAATTAAAAGCTGACAATTTGTTCAACAGTTAAATATTATAAAAGTTAATAATTATGAAAGTCAACTACGAAAGTTAATAATTGATGAAGATTAATAATTATAAAAGCCATCAATTAATAAAAGTCAATAATTCATAAGCTTTAATAATTATTATTAACATTCAATAATTAATAAAACTCAATAATTTATAAAAAATAATAATCATAGAAGTTATATTTAGTAAAGTAATTAATTATAAAAGTTAATAATAATCAATATAAGTTAATAATTATAAAAGCTAATAATTATGAAAGTTAATAATTAGTGAAAGTTCATAATTATAAAAGCTAATAATTATAAAACTTAATAATTATAAAAACACAATGTTTTTAGGCGTGTTGCCTATCTGTTTGTATATGTATCTCGACAACAGGATTGCTACAGAAGTGCCACCCTCCAAAGGCATAAGACGTTTAATCAAATCGGTCCACTTATTTTAAAGTTATGCCAAGGGAAACAGCAAAAGAAACTTACTTGCGCTCCTATCTAACTTCCCCCCCTCCCTCTTGATATCGGCTAGAGAAGTGCAAGATAAAGTGAATTGTTGAAGGATCTGCCGCTTCTGCAAAATAATGATTTTATAGCCGTAGCACAACTCTGGTGAGAAAGCTATTCATTATTTGGCATCACTGAGATTGAAGCGGGACTGATTTCTCCAAGAAAAGGAAGGCACACACACGCACTCTCTCTCTCTCTCTCTCTCATACACACACACACACACACTAATATAGAAGCATACATTCAATGTATGGAACTATTTTTTTTCTCTCTTTCTGAATGTTGGCGTTGCTTGTTAGCACGAGCACGCGCCAAAACAGCGGCGAACTTCCGTCTCTTTTCCCACACGACAGGGGGCCATGTGATAATTGCTGCATCCCTGCTAAAACAACAACCCAAGCTGGATAACGACTGGGTTTTCGCACGCGACACAGGGCTTGCGGACCACCCGGTGGGAGATACGTCAAATGACCTTCTTTTAGAAGGGCGGTGCAAAAAAAAAAAGCAGGATAATGAATGAATGAATGAATCCAAAGAAGAGGAATAACAGAAAATAAGAAAAAAATGTGGAAAAGGTGGTAGTTTTATCCCACATATAATGAGAAATGGAGCGGGAGATATGAAGTCATTATCTTCTTTAAATCGTATATATTTTTTTTAAATATTTAATGGAGTGAGAATGAAGTATGGTCACTCCCAACTTTTTAATTTCTCATTTTAGCTACTTGTTGCCCCCTTTCTCTTTCCATCGTTAATTATGACAGATAGATGGATCTTTAAAAGTCCAGTATTTGCAACGTTTATAGAATTTAATAGGTTGCATCACAGGTGACGTCATTGACTTATCCAAGGATGTTAGAATTAGAGAGGATGGACTAAAATAAAAACAACTGAATCCGAATGTAACGACGCCAGGCCGCCATATTGATGTACAGAGCCAGAATTTACGAGATTCCTATTTACACATAGGTCTAATTTAATTATTGATATACTATGATCTGGTTAAATATATTATACTATTAATTCAGCAACACAGAATTAGTTGGTACGTTCGGATTAAGATATTCTTATTCTGGCCTACCCTATCCTCTAATTTTTTTTAACATCCTTGGAACAATTGGTTACGAAACGGTTTCATCTTTTATATTTTCTCTCAAAACATTAAAGTTCCCATCAATAACAATTTTATGAGTGGACCCATTGACCTCTAACTAAAAGCGGTACTGGACTGATCGATGTCATTAAAAATTTAATGAATTTAATAATGATGCCAGAGAGCGCAGGGAACAGTTTAATCTCGATCGTCCACTTCCAGTCTAAACCAACATAGACCAGGAGCTTGTTTCACAAAAGTAATTTGCAACTTTTCGCTTTTCAGTTTCCAGTTCAGAAGGACTGTCTCGACAACGCTAACCTCCTGCCACAAACTCCGCTTCTCATTCAGTCACTTTTCTTCCATTTTGTGCAAGGAGTATGATTATACAAGTCAATATTCATTTGTTTAGTGGACTTTTTAACACCAAAAGATAGGTAACCAAACGGGAGTACACATAAACATGATATCGGAAGATTAGCGTTCTTGAGACGGTCCTCCGAAAATGCAAAATGGAGAGCGAAAAGTTACAAAGTAAAGTACTTTCGTGAAACAGGCCCCAGATTTTCAGTTTTATCTCACCTTTTTATGCTTGTTATCACTGTGCGGCCCCTTTTATCATTTATGTCTTTATTCTTGAAAAAAAAAAAAAAAGAGTAAAGATTATACGTATACAACACGTATTATTATACACACTAAATCAAAAGAGCGAAATATAGCCACTCTCCTTGAAGCGGAAAGAGGGATCATTCTTTTATTTAGAGCGGAATTTTCAATCGAAAAGAGTGGTTTTTACCGAAACACTCTCGCTTTGGGTAAAAGTGTGCTCTGGAATTCCGATGCTTTAGGATGTAATTTATTCTTCAAACTTAAAAGAGCGATTTCTCGTCTTTTTAGAGTGGTTTATTTCTCATCTTTTTAGAGTGGTTCATAATGGATCATGGCTACTACTGAAGTTTGTTCTCCGTCATTTGTTACTGTGAAGGTTGTCGAAAGACAAAGCTATTCTGTGAAATTTATTGCGTTGCGTTTAGTTCAAAATGACAACGAAAAACCTGAAAACTTTTCTCAGTGACAAAATTATACCACAAGACGTCAGGAGTAAAATGTGTACAAGAAAACTTTGTGCGTTGTTCGGAAGGACCTGACGAGACGAAAGAAACTACTGTATTTCAAAGTCGTATTCTCGCAGTTGGCCAGCTGGCTAAGGGGTTAAGGGTTGGATAACTAGTCGGAAGGTACCGGGTTCAAATCTCTCCTAGCTTTTTTTTTTTTTACTCTTTTTCATTCATAAAGTATATTACCTTAATTCTTACTACTTATAAATGCTCCCCTTTTACATCTGTTTCCATTTTCAACCTTTTATTGCGTCGTTTTCGTGTTCAAAAGGCGAAAACTTAATCTAAATAGATTGAAACTCACCTAAAAAATATGATGTCTACGTTCCTTTCGGAATTAACTACCATAGATCCCATATTTGTTCGAGCGGAAATTTCTCATCTTTTCTCCCTGGAAAATTCACTCTAAAAGTGTGGTCTCTCTTTCCGCTCTCAAAAGATGAAATATTCTGCTGAAATCGGGTGGAATTCTGCTCTTTCGATTTAGTGTCTATGCACAGTCCTGTATATGCATAACTCAGGAATTAAGACATAAATCCGGAAACGGGCCGACAGCGTAATATCTTAGTTAGAACTGAAAATTTGGTAAATATTAGGGCTGATTTTCATGAAAGCTTGCGTCGTGAGCTATTTGGATGAGTAGCCAATTGAAACACGTGTTTCATTGGCTATTCACCCAAATCGCAAATAAAGCACGGACCGCAAGCTTTCACGAAGCTTTCTTCTTCTTCTTTTTTTGTTTACAAAATTTCTAGCTGTTCATTTTCTTCAGCGATTCAGCAATGTTGCAGAATCGACATACGAAATATTGCAGTCGACGGGTACAGACACAATTGTCGCTAGTGTCGAACCTGCATGGAAACCGTTGATGATACATCTCTTTTTAGTTCTATGGATTAACGTTGAAAGCCCGCGCTCCGGTTCACGTGGCGACTTGTCGGGAATATGCCCTCTGACATTATTTTCTCCATAAGTCCTCATTTTTTTAGAACTCGAATCGCTGTGTTTTTTTCAAAGAGTCATTCTGTTCTGGCAATATAACAGTATGCAGAATATTAGCGAAAATATTTCCTGATATTTGTTTTATCATCA
The DNA here is from genome assembly GCA_022664845.1 of Lepisma saccharinum. Lineage (NCBI taxonomy): Eukaryota > Metazoa > Arthropoda > Insecta > Zygentoma > Lepismatidae > Lepisma > Lepisma saccharinum. Next base: position 3,977 of record JAGDQP010005442.1, on the reverse strand, counting down.
AAAGCAGTAACATGAAAAGCCTGTAAACACCCACCATCGTTCTTATCTCCAATATTTGATGAATCATTAGTAGAACACTTGAACTTTGTTCAGAAATTGCAAGGTCTACAGTCATTTGTCATCCGTTGATAATGCAAATGTCATTTTATGCTCGGTCGTGACTTAACTGTACAGATAGCACATAGCTCTAAAAGAACATGAAGTAAGTACAGTAATTTGTTTTTAACAAAACACTTGGTTAATATCTGGTGACAGAGAGAGGGGGGGGGGGGGGGGGAAGAGTATATAGTTTCGACATTACACTCCCTTGTGTTGCTATAACACGTGTGCAATGGTCTTCTTTGTATGCAACAGTTTACTACGTGCCTAAGCATGAGGGACGTGTTGTCGAATAACAACATTATTGTAATGCGTCAGTTGCCACAGAAAAAAAGCATTGCATCAAGGAAAGACACACATTCGTTCCTAGTAACAAACAATCACTTCCACGTCATCAAAATTTTGGAATAAAAATTAGGTACTGAATGATCAAAAAATGTTTTATGGAAATTAAGATAAGCAAATTTCTTCAGATATTGGTTATACTGGTTAAAATGGTTATTGGTTATACTATTGGTCATACTGTACATTGTTAAATAAAGATCATGGAAGACTCTATGGAAATTTTCCAGTAATGTCACTAATAACATTTCGTAGCCCAAGTATATTTTAAAAAATAATTCTAACGCCTCATTTTTTTTATTTATTTAATTTTTCTTTTGGCTGCTTTGGTTGAACACACTGGATAATTATTTTGACTGAATTCTTTAAGAATCTAAAATAACTATGTCTGAATAAATATCTATCTAACTAACTAACTCTATGGCTTATGGAACTCGCAAGTTCATCGCCGCAGTAACAAACGTTCTCCATTTGATTCTATCCTGGGCAGTATCAAGCCAGTTTTCATCACGAACACCTACTTCTCGAAGATCTCTTCTAATGTTGTCCTCCCAACGATATCTCGGTCTTCCCAATGGTCTCCTTCCATCCGGCCTTCCAACTAGGATAGAATATAAACTTCGTTTTCCCCCCATCCGAGCTGCATGGTCTGCCCACCTTAATCGTCGCGATTTCATTATTTTTACAACATCTGGTGAATAGTACAGTCCGTGGAGTTCTTCATTATGCAGTCTCCTCCACTCTCCAGTCATCTCGTCCCGTCTCGGCCTGTAAATCTTTCTCAAAACCTTATTTTCAGACACACGTAATTTATGTTCATCTGCTAGGGTCGTACACCAACTTTTGCAACCGTAAAGTATTACCGGCAGAATAACCGTTCTGTATATTTTCAATTTCAATTTCCTTGATATTAATCGCGATGTTAGAAGTATTTGGACTGAATAGAAACATGCGTTCCCCGATACTAAACGACTTTTTTTTTCTTCCGTGACCTTCTTTTTTCTTGTTACGTATGCTCCCAAGTATTTTAATTTGTATAGTTTCTCTATGACCTCATCCCTAATTATTATGATTTTATTTCCTTCATTCCCTGTGTCTTGGCTTGTTATCATGTATTTTGTTTTATCTATGTTTACCTGTAGACTTAACTCATCGCACGCTACTAAGACATCGGTGTTGCTTTATAGTGCATGCTTGAGAGGTAATATGCAAACCCAAGTTGTAAAACCGCATTATCTGTTGTAAGATGCTTCTGAACTACTCAGTTTTGGAAGAGAACTGATGTACAACGAAATTAAAAGAACTAAGCGTTCATTTTGGTAGTAGTTGGTTTACTTTGTGTCATCCGTACATATTATTTCATTCTTCTTTAATTTTCTGCTTAATTTTGTAGCTGTGTAGTATTATAATGTTATTATATTTACCCACAGAATTAAGTAGATAATGTGTTTTAATTCAAAGTTTTCTCTCCTTTACAAAACGACATTGGCGACATCTTTTGAAAAAGAAAAAAATAGCATATCATAACGCTCTTATCTAGTTTTAAATGTATGTGAGTGGATAAAGATGCTATGAGCACACAAATTGCTATATGACACCTTCTGCCACAAACAAACTCGTTTGTCTGTGTAACATATCCCCTTCATCGTTCCTAAATCGTTTTATTCAGATGAGGAATCACTTAAATGGGGTGTTGTAGAGCAAGAATAATAACACATAACACTTTCATCCACCACCAGAACTAACTTTTTCGAAAAAATGTAACATGACACCTTTATCCTTTAACCGCTTCAATTGATATTGAACCGTCCCCCCCCCCCCCCACTTTTCGGGCTGTGCCAACCTTTTAATGCGGTAGTTAATTCTTCCAGGTTCTAAGGAATATGTAAGCGCAGACAAATAACAGTAGACTGCAAGAGGTTCAAAGAAACAAACGCTACCGCACGAACTATTCTTCCGTCGAATTCCTAGTAATCCACAGGTGCGTAGATACTTTAAACGGTGTGGAAGCCTTTGCAGAACTTCAATTTTATTGGCTGGCAACACTGACATCTTGGATGTTTTAGTGGGTAAAGACCATCACTTAGTTGCTTTCCTACGGTGTCGAAGAGCGTTCAAGCCAGTTTGGTGAGGATACGTGAAACATTATAGAAGTTTTTACAGAAGCTTGAAAAAACTCAATTTGCAATTAAGTTTGGTAACACTGACAACTGGAGTACATGGAGAAGTGCTGTTCCCTACCGTCGTGTGTGTATTATATAGAAGAATGATCTTGCAAACTTTGGTGCAGATCCGTTAAACAGTATAGAAGATATTTTGATATTATATTTAATCATAACATGGCAATATTGACAACTGAAGAGGCTTGGGGATCTGGAAACTCTGACAGTCGTTCTTCTGGGATACCCAAGAACATATCGTTCCAAGTTTGGTGCGGATACGATGTCCCAGAAATTCCTTTTATGGAAAAACGGCTTAACTTCTGTGATTTTAACATCAGGGATTATTATAGCTTCACTGTGATTCACACAATGCCTTCCCAGGGATATTAGCAAGATTTTTTTTCCTTAGAGTCTATGTCTAAACATTTACAGGCACAGGAAATCTGATAAAATCATATGTGAAACTTTCGAACCCGTTTTTCCGTATTCCGAGTTAAGACGTTCTTCCACAGAACTCCTCCTGGCATTTTTAGGTATTTCCCAGAAAAATCTACCTATATTGAGATCGGTACGGTATCAAAGTATATTTATATATTAATACGCTAGCGGCCATAATTTTGAAGATATTTGAACCAATTTTTTATATATTGGTTCTAGGCTTAATAGCCCGGTTAAGTTCGTTAATGAGCAAAATCGGTAGCCATCTTAGATCCAAAATGGCCGCCGAACCCATTGTTGTATAGAATACACAGCCTAAACCGCTGGGGCTATTGAAATCAAACTTGACATAAAGGTACAACATCACTGTTTGATTACGAAAATGTTACATAATGAATTCAAGGACGCCATCTTGGATCCAAAATGGCAGAAGCAAGAAATCTATTTTCCATATCGTTTGAGCTAGAGATACGAAATTTGGCATAAAGGTGTATTGTCACTAGTAGTTCAAGAAAATATTACGAAATGTTGAAAAAGTCGCCATGTTGGATCCAAAATGGCCGCCGAACCCATTGTTGTATAGAATACACAGCCTAAACGGCTGCAGCTAGAAATATCAAATTTGGTAACATTATCACTAGTATGTTACTAAAATATTACATGATGTATCCAAAGACGCCATCTTGGATCCAAAATGGCGGACCTAAGAATCCATTTTCCACACCGTTTGAGCTAGAGATACGAAATTTGGCATAAAGGTGCATTATGACGAGTAGTTTAGGGAAATATTACAATATTTGGGAAAAGTCGCCATCTTGGATCCAAAATGACCTCCCAAAATCCCATTTTGCACACCGTTTGAGCAGAATAAATGAAATTTTACTTGAATGTGTACTATCACAAGTAGGTCACGACAATATAAGAAAACTTTCAAAA
>JAGDQP010005441.1:36362-78282 GCA_022664845.1 Lepisma saccharinum | reverse complement strand
TGGGGTAAAGATTAGAATAATGTCATCATTTTTTGATGACGTCATAGGTTAAATTACGGCTCGAACAATTTGATTGTATCTACTTTTTGAATCCTTACACTTAGACATCAGTAAGTTGCACAATTCTCTTAACAATTTGTATGATTCATCCCTATTATGACATTAGCTTACTGAACTAGGGTTCCCCATCATTCGCAGGTACAGGAACTCAACAGCTTTCAAACTTAAATCGCTGTACGTTCAGTTTTGGTAATAAACCTAAAAGTATAGACATCAATTGAAATATAATGTTATTGTCTCCAACTTTTGAAGGAACAATTTTTACACATTACCAACTGCTGAGAAGATGCAACGTCAGAAATAAAGAAAAACGAAGGGAAAAATTATGTTTTTTTACAGTGTATATTAACTTTACTCGAGAACCGTTAGGTCTATCAAAAAAGACAAGAGGACCAAAATAGTAGAGTATCATATGTAGATTAAAACAGAATAAAGATCTTACCGATATGTTGATTCCCTCTGAAGATATGGAGGCCTTTCTGAAACACTACATATTTTGGAGGTTTAGGGGGCTGGGGGAAAGCTCCAGGGAGAGAGGCGGGGACTTTTGAGGAAATACTCCTCTCAATGTATTCTAACAAGGGGCAAAAATATAACTTTCCTTTAATTAGTTCCGATAGACCCCTATTATTGTCCTTCGTTTACACATAAACCCCTATTTGTAATTTTTGCAAAATACTGATTTATTACTCTAAAACAAGTCGGAAGTAAATGCTTTTGGTGTTAGTATGTCCGGAACGACTTCCTTTTTCCATAACATTTGTTAATGGATTAATTTACTTTTTACCAAAAAGTTGGCCTAGTTAATACAAGATCTACCAAATTGACTTCTAGTATTTACGTAACGGGGAAAGAAATCCAGACGCGGTGTGTACTAAATACAAGTACATTTTCAAAGCTCACATATTAAAAATTGAAAATTAAAAGTAAAATTCAATCTAGTATTAACTTTTTGGCTTCAGCAGCAATTTCTTTGAAGCCTTATGCGCCCGCTCTGTCCGTCTGTCGACAGCTTTCATCTCAGGAGCTGCTAGGGAGGTGTTTGGGGTTCGTTGGAAAGGTCTCGGTGAGACTAGCTTAAATCTGTATAGATTAGACATTTCGCAGGTACGGTGGCAGAGATAGGGGGCAATCTGTATCTTTGGAACTACTGGGGCTAGAAGGTGGTTGAGATGTCGTTGGAACGGTGTCGGCAAGACGAGTTCAAACCCGCCGTATCATTCATCCAGATCTCAGGAGTGGTTCCAGAGATAGGAGGGTAATTTTCAACTCAGAAACTACTAGGGCTAGAAAGGTGGTAGAGATGTTGTTGGAAAGGTCTCACCGCATTTTTTCCAGCGAATCATCCAAATAGGATGCTCGCTCCTGAAGTCTGGTGGTAGTTTATATGCTCAGTCCCCTTACTAGGTTCCACCTCAATTTTTTAATATGGTTACTTTTTAAAAATTGAATTTAAAATAAGTTTGAAGTAATTCACGGAATAGTTAACTGTAAACACAAAAATACATAATATTCGTCATTTAGAGCAATGATTCTTAACCTGGGGGGTCCAGGGATGGGTTTCAGGGTGTCCGCGAGGTCCATATAAACAATAAATTTCAATGCCTGCACGTTAAAGTATTGTGAAAAGCAAATCAGACTACTTGGAATTATTTCAATAATGTTCGTAGTCTTGGAAAGTACGTAGTCGTTGCTGAAGAGTGGTTTGGAAGTCAGTCAGCATTTCTGGTGGTTAATATCATATTTTTGTCTTGTTTGTAAAGACAAATCGCTTGAATTCAATTCGGAACAATGTACTTTTAACAGGTTGATTATTTTTCTGTTGAAATTGCTTCAAAATTGATAGTTCTTTGATAAATCTCTAGCCAAGATTTACGTGAGAACATAAGTAGTAGATTTTGACGAAATTGTTTAGGATAACTACCGTAGATGCAATATAAAATAGCAGAGAAGGGCTATTTTAGTGATGTCATCGCATGTTTGTCTATCCACCAGCAATCCTCCTCCTTTCGAGTCAAACTCAAGCGTGGTTCGGTATACTGTCTTGTCCTAGAAGCTACGACTATTATTATTATTATTATTATTAATAATAATAATAATAATAATAATAAACCACTCAAACCAAATGTAAGATCATAAAGAATAACGTTAGGTTTGTTTGTTTAAAACTTTCTCCGAAAACATGACATACCAAGAAAACTTAATGTTGCAGCGTTCATTAGTACAAGTAGTTATCTCCACTGCGTGACTAAACCTAAAATTGTTAATCTTAATGTTTTCGGTGTATGGATTCGAGGTCCACTTTACGTTTTCCTGCCCATTCAGTTCTTTTCTTTCGTGCAGTGGCGGGGAATCTCCACAGGAAAACTAATACCTTCAGATGTGTAGGAAAAGAATTACGAAAGTAGCGTGGCAATTCGTTTTGTCCTACTCTCAGCACATTCTTTTATTTTGGAAGAAGTACAGACTCTCACATCGCATGTAGTGTCATTTCTTTTCCGTTCAGTAATATTTTTTTTCAAGATCAGGAAGTAGTGTAGTTTCGTGTGAAGATTAGAACTGTTTGAGAATTAATGGAAGGATGACTTTACTGCAAGAGCTATTTGGAAAAGATCCAAGCGGATTCTGATAGAAAGTTAGACATTGGCTTTTAAAAGGTGAACTGACGCATTATTTTCCATTTACGTAAATCTTAACGATTTTCATGCAAAGGGAACGTGATTTTGTTGGTTTGTCATTTGAAAGAGAGGTTTCAGAATATTTATATATCCGAATCAATAACGTGTAGTGAGAAATTGAGCTAATCGAACAAGTATTTAGGAATATACGTAACTATCCTTCGACATTAGACGTCAGAAAAGAACACCACCATCGTCCCTCCTCCTCCCAACACATATCTTTAGAGAAACCTATTTATAAAGCTTGGTACAATATTTACTCGTGTTGCAAATTTTTAAATCTTGTTCGTCTCTAGGAGGTCTCCTTAAAGAAATTCAAACCATACGATAGGTTGACCATCATAACTTTTAGGGAGAATGTAGTGGCGAAGTAAGCAAGGAGAAATTCTGTTATACCCAGGTGTGGCTGGGTTTGATGGAAAGCTTCGGGAAAATGTTCCGAACTGCTGACAATCTTAAGCAGAGTCCGAACCAATTCTACTGCTTTGTAGTCTATTCGTAGCCAGCAACTTAGGCCAGTTAACTCTTCTCGTGATTAAAGTAAGTTTTCTTGAAAGAAGTCACTTGGATGTACTTCTGTCACTTGACAGTACTACTTTCGCTGCTGTTGGTTCATTCTTCGTCAAATTTTATACGTCTCTTCTCTAGATCTCAACTTGTCAACATGTGATGAAAGAAGGTACATGGAATTGTTTTTTGATTATGTTGAAGATATTACAAATGAGAAAACAGTACCGTATACTCCTCCTTGAAAGACCTCGGGGTGGCCACCGGCCGTGTAGTCAGAGGTCTTGGGTCAGCGGCTCCAAGGTTGTGGGTTCGAATTTAAATTTTGAATTTCATTTTTTAGACCTTTAGGCAACTTTGGCTTAGGCCGAATGATTGATAATGGGATCATTGGTGGTAAGAAGAAAGTGGGGGTAAACGGGAGAACACGGTGTTCTAGACCACAATATCCACATGGCATGAGCAGGGGTTGAATGACGACCCCAAGCCCCCCTTTGGCTTCGAATGCCAGCCTGGTATGTGTGTTTTAACTTAGGGTATAAGGAAGGTAAATGGAAAATAAACGTAATAGTTGTTAAACAAACGAAATGTAATTTTAAGAAAAGAGGTAAACTCGTTCGCTTTCTGTGCGTGTGGTCACGAGTTCAACTCCCGCCAGAGTCTATTGATCGGAGTGGTTTGGAGCACTTTGACAAAAACATAGGTCCCGTCCTTACAAGCTCACCAGCTCGTTGAGGACGTTAATAACAACTGAATCAATCCTGCTTGAAAACAATTCTCTTGATTTGTATTTCCTTATTTTTAAAGTTTTCTTAATATAACTTTCCAAAATAAAACGGAAAACCATAAGATATGTTCGGTTTGGTAGTCACAGTCGATCTTAAAGACATATCCACTTCATCATATTTTGGTAAATGGAGCAAAAGAGAAGCAAATATTACCTAGTGGCATCCATTCAGCTTCCACTCTTCTGTCGGTCTCTATCTCTCTCTCTCTCTCTTCTGTTCTTTGTGTGTAGTATTGGTGTTCCTTGTATTGATGTTTGACGAGACACAGATGAAGTGATGTGGAAATTATCTTTCCTCTCCTGTGGGAATTCTATCAGGAGTAATCCAACTTTCTTAATACTTTGCTGGAATAGTCTACAACGCAAGGGTTATCCGTATATGATTTTTCTCCTCTAACCTAATTTTACGGTTGAGGTTTCTTCTACTTTCAGTTTGAGTTCTTGCAGTGACCTGATTCAATGTTAAGTCTTGTTTGTTTTGTTTCTGTATGTTTTGGGGGAGTAACAGAACAGAGTAAAATGATTATGAAAAAAATAATAAAAAAACTTTTTAAAGAATACTTTTCTTAAACAATTCGTGCTAAAAAGAAAAAATAATTTTGTTTATGCATGACTAAAAAGAAAAGCATTGAGTATTCTCTCATATACAGTCACTTTGTGAATTCTTGAACTGGCGCGTCCATTATTTTTTGTTATTTTGGGGGTTATTTTGGTGTTCGGATACTTTTTCTCAAGCTAATGTTTTGTGACACAAATCCTAAAATGTTTTGCAACCAGTCAAACCACAGATCGTTGCAAGCTAATAAGCCCTATTTATTTTAGAATAAAGAAGTTCATATTAAAATAAAAATAAAATATGCTTTTAAAATATATAAATAAAGTAACACGATAATATTGTATTGTCACCCGACTTACGTTGCTGTGCGAAGTTTCATCATTGTATGATGTCGGGAAATGCGTTCAATTAACGTTGCAAGATTTGATGAAAACACGAATCATTGTGATCTAAAGAAAAGAGTCTAACAAGCTACAATGACTATAGAGAGTGACTATTACGTAAAATATAGGGTTGAACCAAATATGAGTTATTATTTTTACTTTGTTACTGACATAGTTTACAATTGCGGCGTATGTGCGAACAAAAGTCTATACACTCTCTTTTAACAAGGTACATAGACGTTTGTTTGCGCATTTGTCTCTAGCAACATTAAAATTGTCATCGGCAGAAATTTGGCAAACACACTTTTAAACTAATTGAGCAACACATACAATATCTTATTTGCAACCTTATTGAACCAATTAATATTATACAGCTCTTCTCGAGATTGAAGAGTTCTGTAATTTAAAACACCAGGGAAGTTTCAATCCTTATTTAAGTTATTGATTGCCTACTTCTAACATTATTAGTAAGAATATCTCTTCTGCTGCTTTACCGAGTTATACGTTTATAAAGATCGTTCAGAAATTGGAATCCAATTTGGTATAAAAAAACAATCAATATAGATTTCTGAACAATGCTGTTTGTTGTACATATAGGGGAAAGGCGGCCAATGGCGAACGGATAGGTAATGACGAACACCCCATTTAAAAGTTTCCGCGCTACGTCAGAGAGTCAATACCAGTACTGTCACGCCCAGGAAGATTCAGTGCTGCTCACTACAAATAGATTCGCTGTTACAATATGACTAGAGACGAAAGTCGACTGACTTGACAGAACAAACCAGGTACTCCACTCCAATCAAGTATTCCTTTTGTTTTTCCTATACAACTCCTACCTTAAAAGATGGGAAGAAGCAAAAGGTATAACAACAGCAGGGGAACGAGCAAATCTTCTGAGAAACTTAAAACAAAGAGAAGAGGCAGTACTTCCAATCCAAAGATGAAACCCACTCTAACAAAAGAGAAAGCGGAATCCAAATACCAAACAGTGCTAAGGTCCATCGTAAGAATCTCTCCAAATGAAGTAACTTCTGCTACAGAAAAGGAACCACCTCATGAACTTGAAGCAGTAGAGGAAAAATCCTCGTGGACGGAGGGAAGAAGCGACTCGCCCAGATCATCGACGTCAAGGGAAGAAACTCCATACCAAAGTGAAACGAGCTCACCTATAAGTCAAGCCTCTCCCCCTCCCTCATCCTCACCCTTAAATCTTTCTTAAAATGACACACCACAAAATAACGAAACCAATGCCTACTCAATGCAACCTACCAAAAACAATACTCCAAACGAGAAAACTACTAACATTGAGAAGGCAGATAATAACACAACCTGTATAAACTCTCAAGTAACAGGGCATACTTCAGTAGCTAAGTATACTTAAGATCAATAAACAAGCCAACAAAACACAATAGAAGAAGAACCTAACACTAACCATGGAGTGACTTTAAGAAACATCAAAAGGGAACTTAACAACTCCATCACGTTACATAAACTCATTAGCTCAAGACTACCAATACAGGTGTAATTATCTACCCCTCACAAAAAACTAAATGGATACAAACTACATTTTAAAGACAAAGCAAACTAAGAAAGATTTCTTAGCATATTAAAAGAAAGGACTTTGGACCACAAACTGAAATGTTAGCAACAGACGAAAAAAGAAAAGCACAAGAACCCATATCTTCCACCACATTCACATGCGTTTTACGGGGAATATCCACAGATGTGGAAATAGGAGAATTGATATATACATTAAAGAAAAAAATACCAATTACAAACATTACTCGCATAGAAAATGATGATGAACCCTTGCCATCAAAATGTACTGTCTCTTTACAAAAGACCCAAATTTAATTAGTAAACTGATTACTAATGGTATATACATATGTTTTGTAGATACAGGGTAGAAGAGACAAAGATCTCAGGACGACCTTTTCCATGTCGATTTTACTTACAATATCATATAGGAGAACCCTGCTCGAAAAATCCTCCTGTTGTGAATGCAGGGAGAAACACCAGAGTCATACTTGCAACAAACAGCCAAACAGAAACTACTTCGGTACCTGAAAAAAGACTTAACACGGCACCGCAGCAGCTAATTGTCCACTTAGAGCCATGCAGGATCAGCCAACTACACCTGACTAAGTTTATAGGGCACTCACTAACTCAGAAAGTAATCATCATATGCCGACCTTTTCAAAGATCAACAGAATGACGGTGAGAATCGTAACGAGCAACGTAGTAAAAACTCATCAGCAAACAACAACATTGAACAGATAATTATAGAAGAAATCAAAGAACGTACCGGTATGATTATAAAATGGGATTACAAAATCAGTACTTACTTTAACTTTACCTCTGGAATCACTCTCAAAACTCAACTCTTGTCATAAAAGCTCGATCCGAAGAATTTCTGCAACGCAACTTAAACTTCATCAAATCCATCGATGGACATATCTTTATTGGAAACGGGTAATACGTTAAAAAAAAAAGTGAGAAACGACCATGGCCAATAAAACACTGAAAGAAACATACACATTCACCCAAAACATTTTAAGAATTATGTTCATTATCATAAATGGCATAAATAAAAAATCCATGAAACCTTACAATTGGCTTTATTTAAAAATATATATTATTATATTGAACAACAAAACTCACTCAAATGATCAGGGTAACAGGTACAAATTACATTCAGAAATGACCGACAGGAAGCAACCGGAGGAGTAGCAATTCTTATAAAGAAATGAATTCCTGTACCCAAAATAACTTTACCAGACACTCTAGATTCTAGAAGATCCCCCTACACATCCCTACTTATTTCGCTAGAACAGCCTAAGGATCCCTTATTCTAGATACTTTGTATTCCAGCCCACGTACACATTTCAATACAAGTTTACCTCTTCGTACTTTCTTAACTGAGAACAAAAAAAACAACTAATTTTAGTCGCAGACATCAACAGTTAGCACCACTTGATGGACGATCCAGAGACGGATGATAACGGAAAGAAACTCTTCTAACACCTATTACAATCCACACTACTTAACATAAATATAGGTCCCACTAGATTTTGAAATAACACAGAAACATCATCCGACAAAATTTTACTATCCCACTCAATATCTAACAAATTAACTAAAAAATCAGTCGACTAGAGCCTATCTTCCGATCATGACGAGATATACCTTCAATTTCATTTACAAATAAACAAAACTTTCAGAACAACGTACATTCCAAACTACAATAAAACTAACTGGGAAGATTTTAGGAACACAATTGAAAATGAACTTATAAAAATCCAACTTTCAATTACAACCAGTGAGGATATCGAAAACACAAACAAATCAGTTACGAAAAAAACTTTAAAGGATGCCTTGAAAAGCACAGTACGTAGACTAACTTTCTGGAACACTGTGTTTCGTGGAAAACTAACCTCACTTTGGACAGATTCGTATTAGGCAGGTTATGTTTGTTGTACTAGTTGTTTCACAAAGCTGTTATTTCTCAAGAATATTTCCTGATACTTTAACTTTCCATGGATATTTCAAATAGAGAAAAAGTAAAAAATAGGCCAGAGAGAGAGACACATTTGTTCTACATATGTGTGTTGAATGAAATACATTAATGACAGAAAATGTGAGCTCTTGAGTCACTATGTTTTACAATACACAGACAAACGAGGAAATCTAATTGGTTGCATTATCCTGTGTGCACGTATCGGACCGTCAGGCCATTACCAACTTCTCTCTCTCTCTCTCTCTCTCTTGTGAGTATTGGGTTCTCCGTCTGCCATAAACCTAAGTTCATATATTGATTTGTTCTGATTAGTTTAAAATAACTGGTCTCGGGATAGGTTAAACTAACACTTACTTTTGTATTACGTCAATTACATTGTGTTGGCATCGCTTGGCTCTTTAAGGGCGTTGAATATACCCTGGAATTTTAATTATATGAAAATTTTAGTTAACATGGAATTGGAAACGTTCTGTTCTATATTATATAGATAAGTTTTCGTAAATATACTGATATAAAGTAAAACCTGACATAAATCATAATTCCATAAGAATAGAAATATGGACGTAGAACTTTAATGCATTATAGACATTAAGAAATATACTTGCAAACACGCTGTATTCCTCAATTATTTTGATGGAAAAGCTTTACAATTTTTTGGTAAAGATACAGGTCAGAAAATTAAAAAAAGTTGAAATTATGTGCATCAAAATTAAAGTTATTTGACAAATCCTGTGCATAATTAAAAGAGTCAAACTAATTTACGCTATTAAGTATTGTTTTGAAAGTTTTGTTAAGGTTTAGTGACAAAACAAGGGGACGATTTCAAACCCTCATGGAATACAGTGTACGCTGTATATTGCGTTGGCTTGAAAAATTTCTGAAGTTTTCCGAAGATGGATACAGTAATACCTATAAGTTAGTTATCTGTATTATCCAATATGCAAGGACCACTAGTAAAACTGGAAGACTTGACGGTTGTGACGTACTCAGATCTCATTTTGATGCTAGGCTTGTTCTCTGGTGGAGATTGTTTGTATATGTCAGTAGGATAACGTAGCCCAGCATCACGTATGGGTGACACAGAACTGTTTCAATTAACACTTTACTGACTTCAAGGCACTCTTTTAGTCACTATAGGATTTTAACCTCATTAAGCACTTATCTCACTCGATCCCTTACAATCATACTTGAAAAAAAGCACGTTAAGGCCAGTCATTGAACATACCTGAGTAAATATAGCAACTGCAATGACTTCAACGCTTCATAGATTCTATGCAACTTCGAGTAGGCGCAGTTATTTGGGCAAAAGCAGCTACATATTGTTATAGTGGGTAGGTCTCTTTTATTGTATCATCTCAGCTTACTGTGGATGTTCCAACAGATCGGCTAGAAGGGTACAAAATTAGTGAAGTTTAAAAATAATCTTATATTCAATCGACAAAACATTTTCGCATGTCTATTCACTTTCGTGACAAGTGGTTTCTCATTTTCGTCTGCGTACCGAGACTCTGCTTTGAATTTAACCAGACCGTGATTAAGATCCCTCGTTAATTCCAGGTTCCACCTTAAAAGCTACGAGCTCAACTAGGACGTTAAAGGTACAATTTTCATTATTGAAAATGCCGGAACATAAATTATATTGAAATTGTTAATTTGGAAATCGCCATCATTCACAGATCAAGTAGGAATCTTACACGTAGCATACATATTTTAAAAGTTTGCAATATAACATTGATGAGAGCAACGGAATGTAGCTTGAGTAATAACCACAAATATCGGTATTTCAAAACAATTAGGAAAAGCAACATAATTTCCCGGCCTTTGTCATCAATAAAATTTCTGATCCACGACTGTTGACAACAAGACAAAAAAGCTTTTAATCTGCTTCCCTTTTGGATATTGTTTTCCTTAATCAAACTGGTGTTTTCTCTCTCTGTTGCTCTCACTTTCGCTCGCTCACTCTTCCTTTTGTTGATTCTCCCGTTTTGTCATCTGAGAAGTCTCTAAATGTGAAATGTATTCCCTCTTTTCTCTGGTACTCATGAAAATGTATTCATCATTACTAATAAGAAAGGCATAAAATACTAACAGTAAATTTATTCAGAAGTTTTTTTTTAATGAAACACAAGGAAGAGGAAGGATGTGAAGAATAAAAAAAATGGCTTGGTGGAAGGTTGTTTGAGAGACTGTTAGAAGCCTGTATTAATATGCATGGTTTCTAGGAGAGAAAATAGGAAAGAAAGTTTACACAGTTTATTGTATGAAGGCAAGTACACCTACACACTCGAGCAGAAAACAGCGAGGTAGGGTAAAAATGTTACATGGAAAGAACGAGTGAGATGGAAAAGAAGCGTTTGCGTGCTCCGTATAAATAATTGTGTTAGCTAGAAAAACTGCATATGTATTGCCAATTTTTACTTAAATGAGATCATACGCTAAGAAAAGACAAAATGAGTTGCTGTTACGATAAAAAGTATATAAAATGTTTAGTTAAGGTGTTTTATAGGTGAGGTAATTATGGGAATGTAGTGGATGAAGTAAGTAATGGAAGGGGAAGTTTTATTGTTGATGTCTGCCACTGTAGGGAGTCGAACCCAGGCATTTTTTTTAAAACTCGGAGGATAACATACTCTTACCTTATATAGTCATATTCTAAAAGTCCCCGGATGTCCGACTTTTGCGTTATCCAAAATGGCCGCCTTATCCAATATGGCTTACATCATATACCGTCAAGGACATGGAGCATCGTAATATACAAATATGGAATGGTAAGGTGGGGCTACATTTTGCAGTACACGATCAACGTGGCCACCATCTTGAAATCCGCCGTATTGAATAAAGATATTTTTGAAATGGCAAATGCATCATGTAACATATCAGACAACACGAGAATGTGTTCCCAGAAAGTCATTCCATGTATCAGATTTGACTTATTTGTTACGCTAGTGGAGCTACCATAATTCAAAGTGTACCTTCATTTATACAGCGCCACACTTTCAGTTAAGGTAACTCCGCTAACGTAACAGGTAGGTCAAATGTCTAACATGAAATAACTTCCTGGAAACATTCTTGTGGTTCGGGCCGAAAATATGTTCCATTTCTATTAAATCAAGTGATCAAGATGCCGACAGAAAACACTTGACCAGCATTATACATGTTTTTACGATAAAAAAATGCCAGTCTTTCTGTTGACATCTTGATCGCTTGATTTAATAGAAATGGAACATATTTTCAACGAATGAGAATTCTGATACTTAATTGATAAATATAAAAGTTATTAAACCATGGCGTAAGTCGTCGGAGTAACTTTGTTGTTGGGGTTCGGAAAACGTATTTTTGATTCTATATACTATTTGAATTTAGAGTTTCTTGTGTCTGGTAATTTAGTCCAGTCGGTAAGACCCTGGACTTCTAACTGAAGAACCCATGTCCAAATCTCCCTTCAGGCTTTAATTTTTTCTCCTGCTCCCACTATCGAAATCAACATAATGTGTTGTGTTGATTTAACATAAAAAGTGGTGGTCGTCCTGGGACACCGAAAAGTGTTGAATCAATACATCCATATTTTGCTGTGTGACATTCCTAAATGTTCAATTTGTCGGTGTCAATAAATTGAATAAATATGTGATCTAAAGTTAAAAAGTCACTGAATTTTCGAAGTATGTGTGAGTGAAGAAACATCCTACTCATTCAATTGCTTTAATTTGCCTTTACTCTCCAATTCAAATAAATATAATCTAATTTAATTTGTTTCATACAAAATAGGATCACTAGAGAAGCAACCTTCATATAACGAAAAAGTTTAATCAAAATCGACCCATCAATTCAAAAATTATGCTGAAAGATTCAAAAGAATAGAAACGGATCGAATTGAAAAACCTCCACTTTATTAAGTCTGTTAAAAATCCATTTTAGTGTCGAGATTCTATTTTCATCATTTTCCTCAATTTGAAAATTGTATTGAATGTTTCAGTTTCCATTGATGATCTCGTTTTAATTCACTTTTCAATTAGCACATTAGTGTTAAAATATTTCACTGCATTGTTTCTATCTTTTTCAAATCTTTCTTCCTTTGTTTATTCTCATATTTCCCAGACTTTCTTTATTTTTTCTTTGTATTTTCGATAAAATAACTTTGTTTTTCTTTAGTTTATTTTTAGTCTTTTCTTATGATCCATATTGACTGTTTTTCGATTTATTTACACAGCGTTTCATCCAAGTTATACATTTTTCACAGCTTACAGTTTAATGTTTAGTTTTTTTTCATAGATTTCTACTGAATAAAATTGTCCAATTAATCATTTCTGTTTAAATTTTGATTTTGCTTTGATCAATGAGTTTCAACTTCTGTATCTTTAACTTTAATTGTGTTAATTTGTTTTCTCATTTTGGTTCCAAATTAATTTTGTGGAATGATTCATGACTAATGTTTGTAAAACGCTGTATGCAGTGTTCAGGCAAAGTAGTAGTAAAGTATTGTCATCCGGCAGTTTGTAATATCTCAGTAAATTTGTTAACTCCGGTAAAATATAATTATTTCTCTTTTTCTGAAAACTTTTATCTCTTTTCTTTCTGTCAGCGTGAATATACAAAACGGCCACGCAGATGATACAATAACTAAGTAAAAATCTTAAAGTTTCAAGATGATTTGCTGGGTTCATTTCCCTTGCGATTTTACCCTTCCGTTTTCATCCTCTCGTTGAGGTTTCAAATGGCATAATACCAAAAAGGCGGTGTTTTGTGAGTTAAAATAAAAAAAAGGCGTTCAGAAAAGGGCGAGAAGGTGGGGGGAGAGACCACATCATAAGAAGCAGAACAGAAGATGAAGAAGAAGAATGACTGAACCATTTCTCTTCTTATACGAAAAGAATTACGAGGAGTAAATGTTCACACGTCCTCCGGAGTTACGACTTGGGAATATTTCCTCCCACCGAAAACTTTTTGACGGGCTGTTAATTAGATGGTCTGAAGTAGGCATGCCAACACCCGCACACACACATACACACAGATATATATATTATATACTAACACATTTAAACACACACACACACTGGTCCTTCCGTTGGTGAGGAGCATAAATCATGGTAAAGAAGAGCTAGACAGTGAGAGAGCTGAGGCAGTACAACAGCGACCCAAATCTTGAATTAAAACGAGGCAGGGAAAGGAAGTGTTGCAAGGAAGGTGGTTGTGAATGAAGATATTAAAGGAAGTGAGTCAAACAAAAGACCACTCACTTATGCAGTACAAAATTCGCCTTTTTTCAACGACTTCAAGTGATACGCACTGGGATGCAGGCTAGTTCTGGCGAACTAAGAATGGCGGTGGACAATATATCAAAAGGAGCTTTCTATTATATATACAGAGCGTCCATTAAGTCTGTGGCCACACCTTCTATTATCGAAGCGACTGCAAATATGAAAAGTACAAAAACACGTTCTTCGTTATTTTGAGGGGTTAGCATTTGCAGCTATAAAAGTACCCCTGAGGTCTTCCGGAGAAGGGTAGGTTATTGTAAAAAAATCAATCGGCAAAGGGGATCGAGTAATACTTCATTTGAAACATCTCGAGAAAAGAGATATTATGAAGCAATCTTCGAGTTGCTATCTTACCCCCATCCAAAATGGCGGTGGGTCAAATATAGTGTTCATAAAACAATTTAGCTCACATACTCATCTGTATTATCGAAACAACTGCAAATATGAAAAATGCATTCTAAATTATTTTGAAGGGCTAACAATTTCAGCTATAACAGTCCCATACATGTTCCCCAAAGGAGACTAGGCGGGGTCAAGTAAAAATGCCAAAGGGCAAAGGAGGTCGAGTAGTATTTCGTTCTAAAAGGCTCGAGAAAATACACATTGTGTAGAAACTTTAAAGTCTCTATCCGGCGGGTCAAAATTTGAAAATGATGGTGATACTCCTATACTTAATTCATATAGTAAAATCGCAAAGGCTTTGGCTAGGCCTGCAAATGCTCATTCGGATGTGTTAAATTATGGTCAATTGTTTTTCCGAAGGAGGCATTAAATATTTTACACAAAAAATATAATTGTTAGCAATGCTATATGTGAGAATTTAGGGTAATATACCTCTGGTTAAGAGGAGAAGGAGGAGGAGGAAAATCGTGACGGTTGAAATTTGGAAGTTTCGGGCTTGACGAAACCTTCAATATGAAGTGTGTTTGAGGAGGATTTTAAAGTATGGGAGGTGATAAGGAGCCACTGTCGCTACCCTATTGAACTAGAGATGAGAAAGGATTAAGTGTGATGACTCAGGTGTTGAGGAGTTTGTTTAGCGAGGCTAAGATGTTTTATATTTTTCAGAGAGGCTAAGTTGTTGGGATATCCTTCCAGAAAATTAACTATAATAATTAGGATTTAATTGGGATGATTCATTTTGTGGGTGTGTCTAGGTGGTTGGGCAGTGAGTACGTAGGTTTTGTAAAGTTACGTATGGGGATCGCGATATTCGTAGTCAGAAAGATGGGCAGTGTGATTCTATTACATCATGTAGCACAGGAATATCGAGGTCTTCATGCAATTAGTTAATGCTGGTGCCTCTAGGATATCCAGTTATCATTCTTGCGGCACGATTTTGAACTTGCTGTAGTAGTAAGTGATGCGATTTGGCAGTATGCTGCCAGGCTGGAGCAGCATAGGTTAGTTTAAATCTGATGATCATGTTGCATACATGAAGCCTGGCTTTGAGAGTAAGACCATTATCGTTTTTGAGGATGGGATATAGAGAACAGGTTCGCTGTGTTGCTTTTGTTTCTATAGTCCTGATGTGAGGATAGAAAATGAGTTTGCGGTACAGTTCGACACCAGATAACTTGCACTCGGACTATAGAGTAATGAATTTTCGAAAAGAGTTAAGGAATGTGGTTGTTTTTTTCTACGTTTTGAGAAATGTACTACCGCAGTTTTATCCGTGTTTAATTTGAGCTTCCGTTTGGATGTCCAATCTTCGATCAGGTCAACATGCTGTTGTGCGTGGCGCAGTGCTAAGTGGATGTGGTGAGAAGAAGCAAAAATTGCAGTGTTATCAGCAAATGTCGCTATGATGGTGTGAGGATGGACAGAAATATCGGCGATTGAACCAAAACAGAACCTTGTGGTACTCCAGCGGTGATGGGATAAGTTCTGATTTTTTCGCTGTGAATGAAACGAAGAATGAACATTTACGGAGATATGAGTGTAGAATGCGGATATATTGATGATGATATTGAGTTGGTCGATCTTATACAGTAATCCTTTATGCCATACTTTATCAAAGACTTTAGTGGCATCCAAAAAGATGCCAAAGGTATGTCCGCGTCGGTTGAACTGTAGAGTTCCACTGTCCGGACTAGCGGTGCTTCAGTGTTAAACTGTTGTCGGTAGCCAAATTGATGATTTGGGAATAAGTTGTGGTTTCGAATGTGTGTGAATAAGCATATCTTGTGTAGTCGTTCGAAAATTTTGCTAGTAACTGATAGAAGGTGTAACAGCCTAGTTGCTGTTCCATTTTTATATTTATTTTCTCCCCCTTTTATTTTCTTAGTCTCCGTTTTGTTTCCTTGCTGTGTGTTCTCTTTAGCTCATTCTCTTTGGTTGGTTTTAGACTCTTTGAGCGTGTTTCGTTTGGATTTTTGCTTTGGATTTTTAATCGTTATCCATCCAGGTTTTCGTTCGTCACGCAGCAATGACTTGGATCTAACGCTTGTTTTGATTGGACCCTAGTCAATGCTTCGTGACTTGTTTTTTGCTGATTGGTGTGAATCAGCCTTCTTCTCCGTTTGCTGGGAGAACTGCTCTCCCACGCCATGTTAGTTCAGTTCCAATTTTAATGACGAAGCGACTAGATGCATGGGCTTTCCGTCATCTGTACTTCCTAAGCCCTGTCTACGAGAGGTAGATATAAACACTCAATTTAGCATAATTTTCAATTTCGACTGATTTCGTCTATTCAGATGCAATATATTAAATCGTATTAAGAAGAATAAAACCGATACTAGTGCTATCAGGACTTTTTAACATCATTATTTCGAAATTTTCACCGTATTAAATTAATATTTTTGTTTTGAGATTATTTGTCAATATGTACAGTATGTTCTAAATTTCAGTATGGGGCCGCTATTAACCGAATTCTTACATTACAAGTATCGGTTCGTTGGATTTCAATAATCATATGCCAATTTTCTCGTCTCCAGTTTTCCAAATCTATTCGAAATTCCCGGTTAGCCATGTTTGACAGCTACCGCATATTTTCCTTACTTGATCAAATTAGCAACATGTCTGTTCGACTATCTTTGCGTACCGTTTTGATGCTAATAGTAAATTTTAATTTATTCGACATGGTTTGATAATTTTGGTTTCAACTCCAGCCACTATTCTCCGATGAAAAAGTCATATTTTATAACAATATTTTGTATTTTCAAGATTTATTCAGAACGTCTTTTGTATAAGGTAGTAATCATCTGTAATGACGTCACACAATTAATAACGTTAAAGCGATTCTTTCTTTACCATGTATTTTGGACTAGAACTTCTTTCGTGTAAGTAATACTGTGCTAAAACTTTTCGAAATTATACAACAATATTTCGGGAATAATTTGTGAAAATAACAACGAAATTTATTAATTATTATAGAAATTATGGACATTTATGTATGACTACGTAACTTTCAGTTCTGCTTAATTCAATGTATACCAGCGATTCAAATTTGTTTGTTTTTACAACTCAACTGTAATTCTGTTCCGATTCTTATGATATTATCATAGCCGAAAGCGTGAAATATGTACATTCAGAGTAATAAATTGAAATTCTGAAATTTTTATGTTGCTTCGAACAATCTTGAGTTTATGTTCAGTGAACGTAGTGTAGAAACCTCTCAGTTAACCAGGTACGATCTACGGCATTAGTTGATAATCCTCTTACAGTGTTTAGTAGTATTTATAGTGTGCAGTGAGTTATTTAATGTTTGTCTTGATATGAATTGGAAATTAGCTGCTAATCGTTACGTGAAGTTGACAGCAATTGATACTCATTATTTCTGTGTTTCGGTAAACCTATCGTATTGAGTGATGTGATTTTAATTAGATTAGATCGGTTCATAAATCCGTAGACCAGTGGTAGGATTCTTTCACCAGCTGAGAAGTGATGACTTGGGAAAGGAACTATATAATGAATTTCTGGTTATTTCTGCGTTGACATGTGAAGTGACTCCAGCATGTGATTTGTGTGAATAAATATTATTTGCGTTTTGCGTTATGACACTGCGTTTGGATTGAGTTGCGACCGTCATTCGTTGTGTTAGTTCGTCTTTATTTCAGGAATTGCGATTCCAGACTACAGGTGTGGGCCCTACTAAGGTAAAGGTAAGACATGGTCTTTTGCCACCCTGTAGACTTCGAAGCGAGTAAAGACATAGTATGAGTCACATATGAGTCGTTATGCGTATCATCGTTTGAGATTATTTCCCAAGTAAAGATTTACGTTTTCTTTCTTAATCTGTCGCTAATCTGAACCAGCTGGTACTTTGGAGTATGAACTGACGATCTAATTATACGATTGGAGGTGTCGCCTCACAGGTATTTCCTCCCTCGATCTAAATTATTTTTTTTTACAGCGATCACAAGGATCTGGAATCCTCTTTCCCGGATATTCTTAAATCTGGAAGGCATTTCTGCGCCGCTCGTCTGGGGTGTAGAAAATGTTTGGAGCTAGAGGTTAGGTTAGATGCGTTGCGTGGGTACTCTAGGCTCCTGGCGACCCTATTTGTCTGTGTGATCCACTTTTGGGATCATTAGGTTGGGGACGTTTCAAAGGCATGACTAAAAAGAAAAGCATGGCGCGCGCTCTCATATACAGTCACATTACAATTTCTTAAATTGGCGCTCCCCATGCTTTTCTTTTTAGTCATTCATAAAAGAATATATTTTTCACTTTTTAGTACGAATTGTTTAAGAAAAGTATGTATTTGAAAAGTTTATTTTATTTTTTCGAGTTATTTCGGTATTCGTATACTTTTTCTCAAGCTAATGCTTTTTGACCCAAATCCTAAAGCGTTCTGCAACCAGTCAAACGACAAATTGTTGCAGGCTAGCATTTATTTTAGGATAAAGAAGTCCACATTAAAAAGAAATATGCTTTTAAAATATAAAAATATATTAATGTAACAATAGAATATTGTATTGTCACCCAATTTACGTTGCTGTGCAAATTTCATCGTTGCATGACGTCGGGAAATGAGTTAAATTAACGTTGCAAGATTTAAGGACACCACAAACCTTGTGCACTAAAGAAAAAAAAATGTAAAAATCATGTATTTTTACATTTCCATGTTTTCATTCTTGATTCACTGTGTACATGTTGTTATACTAGCAGAGAAATCAGCGAGACCTTGTTGTCATTATCATAAACGAAAGAAAACATTGGTATAAATTGACGAAAAATTCGTGAAATGGGATGAAAAAGTAAATTTAAGAAAATTAATTTCTCCTTGCTTTTATACCCTAAAGTCCCGAAAGGGCCTTCTGACTATAAGAAAGGTTGATTCCTTCTAAACCTTTGCCCATTCTTAACACAGCATTAAACAGGATATTTTTACCAGTCAAGGGAAAGATTTAAAACTTTAAAAGTTCGTGGTCCATCAACACAGTCCGTGGTGTTGAGCAGTGACCTTGTATTATTCTAATAAATCAGCTAATAAGACCGAGTTATTGACATAAGATTAAGAAAAAACTTCAAGAACATAAAGTAAACCAAAAGAAAAAATAAATTGGATAAAATGAAAATTTTGTGGTTCACTTTTTCCTGGTCTAACCACACTTCCGACTATTAAACACCCTTCATCATAATTTTGAAATGTTCAAAGAAACTGATGGATTGATAGCAAAACCGGACAAGTCGAAAACGTTGATCTTTGGTGGGGAAACTGGTCATTGTTGTATCAAAAAATTCCCATCCAATTTTTTTTATAAAATCATTTTTTATTATAAACTGATGAAAAATTGACGATTCAAATCAAATAACATGCTGCAGCTCTGAAACTACAGCAGCTATTGAAGCGAAATATATATTTTTTATTTTATAGCCTATATATTGCAGATTATAGTTTTTGTTGTATTAAAAGTTTCCCATCCAAAAGGATTTTACAATATCATTTTTATTATAAACTGATGAAAAATTAAGACTATCTTTCTACATAAAGGAAGAAGTAGATCTTTTTGTCGCCGTTGGTACAATTCATTAATGTTTAACCAAAGTTATTATGTCTAAAAAGATATTAGTTGATACAATTCGGTAACTCATCTTTTATCTATTACAGTCAAGAACTAAAAACTTAATCAAGTATAAACTATAGAGGTAAATCGAAAGGAAATTAATTATCTGAATAGGAGTACGTGACCAAAACTATTTTATGTACTGACTTGAAAAAGTGTGTTTCTTTATACAGTAATTACGTTTTACATGTGTAGCACTTTTAATAGGGATAGGTAAAGCTTGTTGAGGTAGTGCTGGAAGAAATTAGCCATATAGGTGAATCATTCTGACTTACTTCAACCTTTGCAGTTATATATCGTATTTTATTCTTAACTTATCCATTCTTCAATTGTACACAATAAAACAATAGTTTCTTGTTCAACTAAGAATGATAACATTCTTCCCTCGAAAGAGAACAGTTCCGTTCGGATATTTTATTGCGTTTTCATAATATTTTATCTACTTTGAGTTTTAATTTAATTTTTAAACCCTTTAGGTAACTTTGGCTCAGGCTGGAAGGATGATAATGAGATGAATTGGTGGAATGAAGAAAGTGGAGGAAATGGAAGAACCCCGAGAAAACCCACGCATACTGTATTTGTCCACCACAAAGCCCACAATTGCACTAGCAAGGATCGAACCGGCGACTCCAAACACCAGAGGTGAGTGCTCTACCACTGAGCCATTATCTACTTGAAATATGTTGTTTGGTAGAAACCCATATTAACGTTCTTTGGAGATTATATGCATATGCGGCACGAATGTTCTGAAGGTAAAGTATGCGTCAAAATAAAAAGGAAATTGAATGTCACTCGAAGTTATTTGAGAATTGCTATTAGGAAATT
This sequence comes from Lepisma saccharinum, assembly GCA_022664845.1. NCBI lineage: Eukaryota > Metazoa > Arthropoda > Insecta > Zygentoma > Lepismatidae > Lepisma > Lepisma saccharinum. Next base: position 57,703 of record JAGDQP010005441.1, on the reverse strand, counting down.
GAACTCTTTTCCTAAACTCGAAATATCAAAGAATATTTATAACTAATGTACAGCAGTAGAGAAGGGAATCTTTACTTCGGATACTGAAAGTGTAGGTACTTATTTCTGGTTGTCTTTCATGGCTTGCACTGTTAAAGTTCTTTTAGAAACATTCCTGTAAAGAGCTAGGTAACTATGGCTGGGAATTTTCGGTAACTTAGGTAATAAAAAACATCCATCAAACAGTTTTCAGGAATGTTGAAAAACAAACAAACAGAAACCTGAAGAAGATTTGAACACGGGTTCTTTAGTTAGAAGTCAAGCGTCGTACTGACTGCTCTAAACCAGTTAGAAGAAAACAGTATGAAGTGTTAAAAGTACGTTGCATGAATACCGAAGATATAAACTAAGTTGATCGCACGACTTACGCCACATTTTAATCCTTTTTGTAATTGTCAATTAGGATTCGGAATTCTCATTCACTGGAAATATTTCCCATTTTTACCAAAATAAGAACGGCTCAAAACGGCGGCAGCAAACTCTTGATCAACGTTGCATGTACAACTACGAGAAGAAACAGTTTTTTCATTCTGCGCATGTGCGGAACTGAAAACAGAAAATATCCAGCTAATCATACGAAAGGTCTCTGAGTTTTCCTTCATTACAATGAAACATTAATTACCAAAAATTCCCCGAAACTTCCTTGAGAATTCCTACTAACGTTTACAAAATTTTTAACAGTGTTGCCAGATACACAATAATAGATTCAGTTACTAAATACAGGAAGGAAACTTTCACGAACTTACATATGGATGACTTCCTGATTATTCATAAGCGTTTCCTTTTGATTTCTGTTTCAGGGCATTTTTATGGCTTCAAGTACATAACAAGGTTTCCTACTTGTGAAGGACGAGCTCAGGGAAAAGATTTTGTTACCTTTTTCTTCATTAAAGAGAACGAAAGGACATAACACCGTGGAAACGTATGAAGCCGTACATAGATAGGATTGTTTATTGAAAAATCGGAGCAAAAGTTCGATTTGTAGAACGAGAAGAAACCATTTACAAAATTGAGTTAGTACGTAACAGTTGGAAGAACAGTTTATTATCAATTCATTTACAAGATAAAAATGTCTTATTGAAATATTTTCTTGCGATATTTTCGGTAATAAGAAAATTGTACGATATCTTTCACATCAATTAGGATGTGCGAAAACCGTTATTTTAGTAGCTTCTGAAAGAAATAAAGAATTGATGAGAGCAAAGATAGAAACCGAGTGTCTTTAACAAACGATACCATAAACAACACAGTAAATTCGTCAGTTTTCTCTCTCTCTATATATATATATAGTGTCTACATGATGAGAAAATAAACAAGCCGCGGAGATTATAAGGACATAATGTGCTGAAAATGAGTGTAAGTGAATTGTAAGGAAAACTGAAAACTAAGTATACAAGAATTGTTCAGAATTTACCTTCAGAAAGACATCTTAAATTCCCCTTCTTCTTGGACACCAAAACTTCTAATTGAAGCAGGGCCGTAATCAGCCTAAAACCTCAGGGGGACTAAACCCAAGTTTAGGAAGACAAAGTTTATATACAGGGTGTCCATAAAGTCCGTTGCCACCCCCTGTATCTTCGAAACGACTGCGAATATGAGCAAACGCAAAAACACGTCCTTCATTATTTCGAGGGGCTTGAATTTTGAGCTATAAAAGTTACATCCCAGACCCCCTTCCAAATTGGGGTACGGGGAGTCAACTTGAAAATTTCAAATGGCAAAGGGGGTCGAGTAATATATCGTTTGAAAGGTCTCGACAAAAGACATATTTTGCCGAAAGTTTCAAGTCGCTATGTTGACCTCATCCAAAATGGCGGCGGTCACATTTCGTGTCCATAAAGTCCGTTGCCACCTGGTGAAACTCTTGAATTTAACTTTCTTCTCTGAAGTTAGAAATCTCTAGGCTTGAATTTGTAGGAGCAACATTTAAATTTCGCGCAACGATAAAAATACTTTAGACATATACGGAGATAGTGCTGTTATCTTTTGTTGAAGATCATTGCTTTACATTAACCTCAAGTGCCACTTCAAAGCCTGTGAGCTTGTTTCCGCCACTTATATATCCCGCGAATCCGTTTGAATATGATATGAAACTTTATTTGAATCATCGGTATGCAAAATTATATCACAAACATTATCTCTTTGTAAAGCCCAATCACATGTACTTCGTTGATCTGAAATGTTGTTTCTGGCAGAGATCAAATTTGACTCGGCATGCGTAATTACCTGCATACAAGTTTTACAACAGCGATGTGAACGATGTTTGGCGTGTACATACTTTGTGAGGTAGGTTCTGATGAGTACTTTAATACTGTTTATACCTCCATTAACGTGCAGCTTAACTTGTTGTTCCAACAACGTCATACGATTATTTAAATCTGTAATAATTGAGCAATAATTTGATTTTTGACATTTCGGAACGAGCTGTCAAATTTATTTGCTAATCAGGTAATAATAAATCCATTCCAATGCGATCTATGATGATTTGTAAATAAACTACTATCTATTACTTTAAATTTTAAAGGAAAAATGTTGCTTTTAGGTTTGACATGAAACAATACTTCTTCCATTATATGTACTGGTGTCTGGTTTACTAGGTACAATACACCTAGATAATATCAGACGACCATATCCTAGAATATTTGCAAATCGTACTGGCATTAAATTCCAAAAAGACCCTTTGTCCAGACAAGCAAGCACAGTTTGTGTTCTCATTCCCAGATCTAAATGTGGCATGTCATTGGAGATAACTTTAGGTTGGGTCAAATTGATTCATACCATGTATAAACAACAAGTCCACAATCACCGTATCTTCTACTGGTAACTGCACCATTCCAAAAATGTTTACTTTGGTGCTCAATTTAAACACAAAAACTAACAGGAGTCAAGCTATGGTAAATATTGTTATAACTTAACTTTGAATACATATGTAATTGTATCCCTCAGTGTGTTTGGGTAGCATATTTCTGAATCGATGATAAGTATCGTCCACTGAAATAAAACCAAAGATGCGAAATAGAAGGATCAAATAAGTAAAATAAATTAATCTTTAATGAGTGACAATAAATCCACGATTGTTTCATACTCTCATGTGCTTTACGAAAATATACCAGCAATTAATATACTTCTTCATACATTTCTTGAAGAAATTTATCCTCACAGTGAAACTATATTACGTTGAACTACCTACTTAAATTCCATAAAACAGATATCATTGATTAAATACGGAAAGCTATACTTCGATTATGGTCGTTGAGAATAATAATCAAAGTTAATTCTATCCAACAACATAAATTGTTTATATTTCTTATATAAGTTTTGAACATTCTCATGGAACATGTTTTCTAATTTCACTTTCGACTGATCCAACACTGCAATATTTTCTGGTTTCACTTTCAATTGATCCAGCACTACAACATGGGCGGTCCTTATCGTCCTTTCGATGTCCTCTTTTAGACTTCAGCAGCTAAATCTAGGAAGCTTGCTATAATAGCTATACTGTCTGTCAGACTCTCGACAACTTTCAACTCACACTACTAAGGCTACGAAGGTATTTGAGATGTTGTTGGGAAGGTCTCCGTGAGACGAGGTCAAAGCCGCATAGATCATCTATGTCAGACCATTGACAAGTTTCAACTTAGAAGCTACTAAATAAGGAACTGCTGAGTCTTTGGTAAGATCTCGGCGTTACGAGTTCAAAGCTATATAGATCGCAATTTAAAGATACGTATGATTACCAAATTGTATGTGTGAAATATATTTTAAAATAAGTAAATGATTGCATGTACAGGAATAATTCTAGACATGTTAGATTTTAATGAAGAGAAAATGTTTCAGATATTATAGTAGGATCGAATGACACTCATAAGCATTATGTGACACGAAGTCAAGTGACGTGAATTGTGTATGTGAACAGAATGCGTGTGCATGGTGAAAGGAAGGGGAAGGAGAGTAGGAAAAGAAGAATGTATAAGTGACCAAATTCCAGAGAACAGCATTGTATGAGAGGGGCAGAACCAGTTTGACTCAACAGACCGCCCAGATTCCGTTTCTGTCATCCTCTGCATCCCTTCTCTTCTTGTATGGCGCCGCGTCGGACGTTGGCTCACTTCCCAGTGCGTCTCCCTGCCACTGATCTCTCTCTCCTCTCTTAACCATCCCCTAGCTCTCTCTTCCTCTGAAATGCCCCCTCTGACACACACACACACGCACATATATATCTATATACATCCCCCTGCTCCCACAACGTAGCTCGGTAATCAATACGATACAGCCTGTGAAGCTGAGACTTTTGAGGGTACAGGGTAACACAGGATTTTGTATCCGAACGAAACAGTGCACAGCTGGCTGCATTGCCATACGGTCATGTTGATAACCCATACAAACAATACATCCTGATATGAAGATACAACTGGTATTACATACAAGCTGCATTAACAGATATAGTGGTGTTTTAGGAATTTCTGTTACCAAAGAAACAATAAGGAAGAATACAAGTAATTCTAATCCATTTAAATGTAGACAAAAATTACTGTTGAGTTCAAATCCGTAGAATATTTTCTTCTCCACTTGATCCATGAATGTGAGAATGAAGTTATCTTAATATTCTTACAATGTCTGCATATATAATGTTTTAATAACTTTCTTTTTTTCTTCATAGTCTCCAGTATTATTTCTCTCTCACCTACTGTATTCAGCTACTCCTTATTAAGAACCTTTACTGTGAAATTAATTCTTGTACTCTCTTCCATGGTAACATTTCAAGGCTTTATGTCTGTCTCTCATCTTCTATGTATGCGTTCAATTTATTAAATATTTCATTCTGATCATTAGCGAGATTTTCATTCTTGTCTTCTGTGATCCAGATAGACTTCTTTTCATTCTTCCAAATTCCATTTCTTTTGTTTCCATATTCATCAATATTTTGCCTTGTCTTGTCTCTTATTGTTGAAATTCATTAGTTAATTCACTGTTAGTATTTTTACCTTCTTTCATAATTGTCTTGTCCGATTTACTTACCCATTTCATTTTCTCTCACGCTTTTATTTTTATCTATTCTTCTTCCTTATTTCATTTTCTTTCGGATATTCTTTTATGTCTACTGGAATTGGTTAAACATCTCACCGTCATATCAATGCTATATAATAACAACACTATCATCCGTTATGCTCGAGTCAGTACAATGCTTATCAATACAAATCATGCAAACACATTAATTCCATACAATCATGCACTAATCAATAAACTAGCATTGCACAGAAGTAACACATTTCATCCAAGCATGAACCTAAATTTGTTGACATTGTTGTTTCACCGTTTCATATTCGCATACCATAAATTCACATTTAAAGTTCCATAAATAGTGTACCTTTCATTTCTCCTGTGTATGAGTCCAATTCGTATTCAGACGAACTTAATACAACAGTCTATTATTATTCCAGGTGCACGAATCCTTACTAATTCAATAGTTAATATTGTAGAACCAATCTTGTAATCTTCTTCAAAGAATTTCATTAAGAGAGTTCGCTGTTTCCTCCCACAACTTTAAATCCAGAACATTAGAATACACTGGTATATTCGTATATATTCTTGATGACATTATGCTTCCGTCACAGTGTATAAACTATCCGAGCAGAAAAAAAAGAGGTACAAAAAGTTCAGCCAAGTTCTTCAGCCCTAAAAAGTGGTGAAATGGAGGACGGATGAGCCAAGATCCTTGGCGACAGCATGTAAGAGGAACACTGGAACTTGGCGCGAGGTGGCAAGGTTCATAATGTTCGACTTCGAGTCGGAGATGGTGGGCGTGGTGGGTTTTAGGGCCGCCATCAGCCTTATGGTTTGAAGATCATGAACCTTGCCACCTCGCGCCAAGTTCCAGTGTTTCTCTTACATGCTGTCGCCAAGGAACTTGGCTCATCCGCCCTCCATTTCACCACTTTCTAGGGCTGAAGAACTTGGCTGAACTTTTTGCACCTCTGGTGTTCTTGCCAGTATCCTGTGGCGAGCTGCACCCACAACTTCTGGAGTTTTGGGGGACTGCGCTCCCTTTATAGAAACCAGACTGCACCCCCATGGTGCAGATTTTCCTCATGCCCCCGGTGGTTTGCCCCATTTATTGTAACCTACTCGTGATGGTACACCTTCATACCAAATTTTTTCTCTAGCTCCAGTGGTTTGGAAAATGGTTTTTGGACTGCCATTTTGAATCCAAGATAGCGACTTTTTTTTCACAATGTTGTAATATTTTCCTAAACTACTCTTGATAATACACATTTATGCCAAATGTCGTATCTCTAGGTCAAACGATGTGGAAAATGGATTATGAAGTCCGCCATTTTGGTTCCAAGATTGTGTCTTTGGAGACATTTTGTAACATTTTCTTAACCTACCAATGATATGTACCGTCATACCATATTTCGGTTTTTTAGCTCCACTTTCATATCATATTTCATTTCTCTATCTCAAACGGTGTGGAAAATGGATTATGAGGTCCGCCATTTTGGTTCTACGATTGCGTCTTTGGAGACTGTAATATTTTCGTAACCTACTAATGATAATGTACCGGCATACTGTATTTCGTTTTTCTCCAGTCGTTAAGGCTGTGTACTCTATGGAAATTTAATTTCGGCGGCCATTTTGGATCCAAGATGGCGTCTTTGGAGACATTTTGTAATACTTTCCTAACTGACTAATAATGATGTACTGTCGTACCAAATTTCGTTATTCTAGCTCCAGCCGTATGCTATAGAAATTTCGTTTCGGCGGCGATTTTGGATCCAAGATGGCAACTTTTTCCAGCTTTTGGAATATTTTCTTAACCTACTAGCGGTGATATACCTTCACATCAAATTTCGTTTTTCTAGCTTAAACTTTTAGGATGTGTATTCTTTGAAATTTTTTTAAGTTTGGCGGCCATTTTGAATGAAAGATGGCTACTTTTTCAAAATGTCGGTATTTGTCCTTTACCTACTTATCATCCTCCACCTTCATGCCACATTTCATGTTTCTAGCTTATTCCGAACACCCTAAACAACGTGATGAGTGAGTGAGTCAGTGAGTGAGTGAATGAGTCAGTTTGCCTAAAATACGCAATTTCAGGGTTCCACAACTCGAATATGCTTCAAGTTACGTATATGAAATTTTGCACACATGCACATATTTGGCATATGTCTTTAACGCTGAAAGCTCATATCCCTATCTTTAACACTTTTTTTCTTACGGGGCCTCGAAATCGCCGTTTCGCAAAAATATCTTGTTCCTGTATAACATGCTCCTGGTAGTGTTGATGTTTTGTGGCGCGGAGAACTTGGCCGCATGCAGTGCCGTGCATGTTGATACTTATTTCACACTTTCATATCTGACACTGCTAAACACTTGTTTAAGTAATACTGCAAAGTTTCTTTGAAGTAATCAATTCGTTATCTGAAATTTATACTTCAACTTCAACTTGCTTGGGTGATCTAACCTCGAATAATCAATTTGATAGATTATTTCTAAGCCTTGCAACTTCAACACTGTACATGGCCAATCAATCAACGTTACATGAAATAAAAGTGTGAAACTCTTGTTACCTAGTTCCAATTGTTCCGACTAAATTAGTATCATTTAGAACTTTCACTGTTTGTTTTTGCTGCTGTAATTTAGATATATCCCCAATTTTCGTTACTGTTGATAAAGAAATAAAGTTCTTATTAATGATAGTATTACGCCTACTTGCAAAATGTAACACTTGTTGGACACGCCCAAATGATTGATCCTGTAGCTTGTAAGGTACAAAAATGTCTTTCAATGTTGAATATAAATCATGCCAAAGCTTAATAAGAATAATGAAACTTTCCTGTCTGGCTTGATTTCGTCCGCTTCACAGTACATACTGAATTGTTCTAAGTACACATCTATATCAATTAGATTAGAATCAAATCTTTCTCTATTTGTATATTAGTTAACATAATGCACAAAACTAGAATCACTTAACACACCAAAACACACTAGAATGCCCCAACTAATTTGCTATCTTGAAAATACGTTCTTAAGTATAGTAAAATCATTCTTAATTTAGTTTATTGTTTTCTTTTGCATGAAAGCTTTTGTTTAAAACTTGAACTTAGCCTTCTCTTCCACTTGACAATGATTTGATCTGGTTCTTTATTTGCTCATTTCGGCTCCAGGTCTGGTATATTTAACTGCGATGTCTCTCGAACAAACCATAAGTAGAGTGGTCGTATTTACTTGTGCATTATAGTCATTACTTTCTAAAACAAACGTCTATTTATGGACTAAGTGGGGAGTTATGTCCAAGAACGTCACGTCATTCCTCAGTTGACTGTCTTAGGACATAGCTGTGTATCTGATTCATAAATGCCAGTTGAATAAAGATCCATGTGCTCTCTTTCCGAAACACATTTTACCTAATGAGTCACTGATGACTTTTCTAGCTACGTAGATAGGTGAAGTCTGCTCTTTTGAAACTTTCATGCTCAACGGTTGTTAGTTGGGGTGTTTACAATTCAATGATCGTTCCGTGTTTCTCCGCTCTGTCACATCAAAATACGAAGTTGTTTACCAAATTATCAAGTACAACATTTCTACATAATGAATTATTAAAAGAATATATACACCATACTGTTTTCACATCTCCGCGATATGAACGCGAACTTTGAATTTAAGATATTGTAAGGTACTGAATGCCATCGTGATTGTAAAATAAACTTATTTTCTGATTGGAAAAATCTATTAATTGTTAATTCTATACGTTCGACATCCTCCGTCGTCAGTTTTGTTAACGAGGAAATTACTCTTCAGAACTGAGATTACTTCAGAATGATTGCCGGGTGAGTTAATTAGCAATGTATGCGCTAAAGAGTGAGTAAGCGTATAAAATATAATACTACTATACATGAGAAATGAATCAAAAGATATTGCCATTTATTAGCAAACGCAAAGCAAATATTATCCTTCTAGAATTGCAGATATAATTTAACAATTGTAACCAAAGCAATTCGTAAACAGTCATTGATAATTCCTAAATATTACTAAATTATCACACATAAAAATGGATGCTGGGGTATAATATTCTTCACATAAGGATCCAGTGTTCATTACCTGTCGTCTGACATAAGATAGATATTCGCTTAGTACACTGATACGATAAATCAATTGATTTCCCAATATCGTGTAATCGGCAACCATTACAATATGTTCAATAATAGAGAAAATACAGTAATGACTAATGTTCATATCTTTCGTTCTTTGGGACGTTTGTTCTTTGTCCCGTGTAGTAGAATATCAAGTTAATAATTGGCTTCACATCTGCATCAGATTCACACAGAGAAAGTACACTGTTTAGGTTCATGGTATCGGCCAACATGACTGATGTTCTCCAGGGTCTTCTTGAGCGTTACTAGGCGACCTTTCGGATCATACCTCTATATTGCCATTCTTGATCACAAAGAGTGCTCGTCGTGGGACGTCATTTCTTATACTTATGTCACAGCTACCTGTTCAGCACATTAATGCAAATTATATTGAATTAAAGGCCTTTAGGCAACTTTGACTCAGGCCGTATGGCTGATGATGAGAGAATTAGTGGAATGAACAAAATAGGAGGAAACGAGAGATCCCCGAGAAAACTCATGCACACAGTGTTTGTCCATCACAAAGCCAAAGTGACGTGAGCTGGGATCCCACTGAGAACCCCAAACATCAGAGGGGAGGGCTCTATCACTAAGCTACCGCGACCCTAATGTAAATGAGAGAAACGCCAACTATTATTTCGATGTACAACTCGTTAAATAGAATAGGCGCAGGACTAATTTCGTGACGGAAGCATAATATTACTTTCTGAATTTATTGGTTTACAATTCATTCAACTTTGAAAGTTAGTACGAGGAGCAACTTGGAGAAATGTGGATAAAGTGTCACCTCATTTCAGCGACAAGGCCTTTGCTTGTTCTGTTTGACTTAGTTGTGGGCAAAAACTTCATTCTTTTTTTCGTAAAGCATAAGTGTAGTGGAAAATATTCATTTTATCCGTGTTTCCCATCACATATTATATGTCTCACATTTGCATACTTTGGTACATAATAGCTAATAATCCATGAAGAAAGGATGTGAATATGTCAGTTTCGATTTAATCGAAAGTGGTGAATTGTTGACTATAATAGAAAGTCGTATGAGAAAACTGGGAGAAAGAGAAGAGAGAATGTGTGTGTGTGTGGGTGTGAGAGCGAGCGAGAGAGAGAGAGAGATCGAGAGAGAATGAAAGAAGCTGAAAGTTTTAGAAAGTTGACTTTTGTTTTCTTTTGAAACTTTAATGAATGGACACTTCATTTTCTCTTAGCCACCAACTTGTCGCTTCTTTTTCTTATGTTTTTACATTTCTTCTTGTTATTCTGCAGCACTTCTTACAGCAACACAAACGCAAAAGAACGCTTAAAAAATGAAGGAACCGTTTCACAAAAATAGAAAAAGAAATAACTTTCCTTTGAAGAAAAAAATCAACGAAAGACAAAAGGACACAGTAAGAAAAGAATGAAAAATAGTTTCTAACTTTATTTTTGGGGTCTGGCTTGTTTCTCAATTCTTATTCTGTTTCCTCTTTTAAATTCTTCTTCCTAAGGAAAAAACCCAGAACCAGACTGTTATAATAGGATACAATTCTGGTTACAAACGAAGATGTGTAGAGCGTGGAAGGAATTGGTGGGAGAAAAGGAGGAGGTGGGTCCCTTCGGGTTGAAGCGGAAGAGTCTTGTGGTTCTGGTTGGTTGGCGAAAAGCCTTCTGTGTTCTAACTATGTTAATTGGTTGCTTATGAAAGTTGAAACGCTAAAGTTTTCTTTTTCTGTCTCTCAGAGCTCACACAAAAACACAAAGGCGAAAATGGGAGAAGGGAAGAAAAGAAGAAAGGAGGTATTGAACGCGCGGTAATGCTGGATAAAGAGGAAAAGGAATGGAAATCGAGTAGATGAAACCTGAAGAGAAAAAGGACGAAGAATTCATTGTTTTCGGAGAAGACATGATAATGCTCTGCACCTTTTCCGCTTCAAATACTGTTTGTGGTGTTATACGCCAACTTTATCTTTCATTGTTTTTCTTTTCTTTTAACTTTTCTTATTGTCTTTCTTCTCGTTTAATTTCCTCCAGCTCACTTTTCTTTTCTTGTCGTGGACGCACTTTCAACACCCAATGTTAGATCCACACTAACAAGGAAAGAAGACACCTACAATAGTAAAAAATCCTTTGTATTTTTTATATTAAAAGGGTAATCAAAGAAGAGAATATTAAGGACATTGACTTTAACGTATTAGGATAGAGAAAACTCTTTGAGACAATCACAAGCACAACGTATCATAGACGTTCCATATTATATGCACTGATAGAATGAAATGGAAACCAACCAAACGTTTCAAATAGTTTAATTATTTAAAATAGCTACATTTTATCTCGCTAACGTAGCTTACATAGCTTTCGCATGATGCCAGGAAAACACACATTTCTTCCTTCCTAACTGAACTGTCGTCAACGTCTTGAAAAGAAATGTCCTTTCTTATTATTAACTACCATGACCGGTGCTAGAAAATTTATGCTTTAGGTTCTGTTCAAATGGGTTAATATAAATTTGTCGTCAATTGATCAAGTTTGTGTCCACAAATTTGTTCCTTATCTCGCCGCAATATTTTAGTTTAGCTGGATACAACAAGTCTTAAGGAAATGATACTAACTAATGGAAATACGTAAGTAAGTATATGGAAGAATATTTCAAACCTCAGTCGCAAAGTTAAACCGTGTTCTCCACAGTTAAAACCTAACCAGAAATCTGAAAATGTTTCGCAAAAGCAGTAAAGAACGTTGTAGGCCTACTTTTAATTGTTGTTGAGTTTGTTTTATTCATCCACACATGTTCAACTATTTTGTGTAAATAGTCATGCTATGTGTACAATTTTCAAATTAAATGGAAATGTTTAAAACTGAACCGTAGTGAGCTAGTGCCGAAAGTCGTACGAATTGTCTAAAGGTTTGCATTTAACTCGCATCAATCATCTTGATCATTATTTACTTTTGAAATGACATACAATGTTGTTTGCCTGCTTCAGTTTCCACCCATTTATTCGAAAATCTACCGAGTCATAAAGAAAAATGTTTTGCTTTGAATATAACTTAAAATGTCGCCAATTTGCTTCTTAATCACTCATCAGAATCAGTATATCATGTCTGTCTTTAGATTAACTATCAATGCAGTTAGTGAACTTTGTAAACTTCGAGTTCAAACTCAAATAGTCATACTTTTGTCCATTATTTCCAGTTAAAATGCTGTATGTCTGAAGTGGTGCAGTTCCAAAACCCTGAAAGCACGTTCTAGATAGCATACTCCAAGCATAAAAGAAAGTGTCATTATTGCACTGTAATTTATAATGGCAAAGTTTTATTTCTGGAGAGCATTTTCGTGGATAACGTAGGAATTTAAGCCGAGCCCATTTGCTGTCCGATAAAGTCCATTTCTTCTGGAATTTCTATACCTGTATAGAAGGCAGGAAATTGTGCCACATACGTCTTTACGCATATATACGATTATGTATTGTATACGAAGAATATTTCACACTGCTTCCTAGTCGTGTAATGAGATTTCAAATAGTTCACATGGTATACAAATTACGAAATAAAATGTTCTTTTTAATGAAAGTTTATCAGTTCAATATTCTCCACATACCTATCTCCATATAGTTAATAGTGGCGCTTATTGCTGGGTCAGGCTTATGACTGAACAGTGCAGGTCGTACCGAGGCAATGCAACATGATGACATGAAAACTTTCCTGCTATCATCATATATGTACCGTCCGCTTCATGTAGACAATACTCGCATTTTAATGTGTCTTGACGAGGATTGAAAATATCCAAAACACTTTTTCGATAGTGCGACAGAGAAATGATTTTCTCTAACACCCTGTATTTTTAAAATCTTTTCCACAACACAAGGTTCACCCCCCAAAAAGGTAATATTCATGGAAATTAAACGTAGGAGTATGAGAGCGGGGAATCTGTTTACCATGATAGGCTTCTTCTACTTGTCTTCCGGTCCGTTTCAATATTCTTTGAATAATATAGTCTTTGATATGTAGCAAAAAACACAGTTCTTGTGACATTTGATTACAAGTTACTCATTATATTGTAAACGTAGCGTTTATTCTGATACTTTACCACCATGTCTATTGCTTTACTAACAGTTATAACGGTACGAATACGATTTGATCTGGCATTTATCAGTGGTTTATTCGATTGGCATGACTGCAAATAACATTCGTTCTCAATTTTACAGTCTATATAAATGTGAAAATAATGAAATATAAAGACAATATGCCAACAACTGCAAACAGATATTGTGACATGATTACACATTATTATATGAATGTGTTACATTGAAAATTCTATAAGGTACGCAAGGAAATTCAATTTAGGTATCTTGCCACTAATTTCCACTTAATTGTCAATATAGGCCTACATATTTATCCAAAAGCGCTTGTAAACTGTTCATTGTATTTCTTAATCATGAAAATATGGGTGCACACATCAAAATTTGTATGATAGAATAAGAATTAATGTAGATATAGGCAAAATCAGACATTTTCTTAATGGCGGAAGCTAATATGCGTATTGACGGGTTTTATACAAAATGCTCAGCGGTGTCAGGGCGACACCTTTCCTAATATTGTTTAGTACTATCCAAGGGCGATGAAAATGTAAAAGTATTTTATGCGGACCGAAGTGCATGAAACTACTATCTAACCCCGGACTAATCAGGATAATTCTTTCGGAGTACAAAAGCACTCAAAAGTTAATTTTTTCTGTGCAGAAGGTTTTGCCGTTTGTCTTTCTCGAGAGGGGTGACGTGAAATGCTTCCATTCCATGGTCTTCGTTTCAGGATCAAGGTGGCGCATCTAAGATTCATCTATCGTCACCCTCTTTGAAAAATATATCACTTTTCTCCTGACACAACGTCAACATGTTTACCTGAACACTCAACTTTTATTGTTACCTGTAAAAATGAAGTCTGCAAACGCGGAATCCATGGTCAGACGTTTTAGACAGGTGCAGATGTTAGTGAACTATAATTGTAAGTGAACCATAACTCATTCTAGCCTCAGCACTACAACACGGGTAGTGATTCTCTGTTCAAAAGCACTAAACGCAAAACTTCTTTTCAATCATGTCAGCTTCAATGGCTAAAGAGTGTCGATCTTTCTTTAGATTGTCAACTTTTTATTTTACTTTTCGGTTTTTGATACATTCGAACTGTATGTTAAAAGTTATTTTGAAAATAACATGTACAAATAAGAAATATAGGATTTACATTTCCAAAACGCTGGTTTAATGTTTCAACCGAAAAAGAATCTAATAATAACAGCTTTGGGTGAGGCTTTCCTCTAATCCCCTGATTGACATTTGAGGAATTCTTGAAAAATGCTTAATCAAAAGATACTGCTGCTTACTTTTTTACTGTATATCTAGAATAAAAGGGCACACCATCATACGCATGTTGAGGGATATGTGCTGTAACTGTCAGACAACGATATGAAATAGAATATTTTTCATTTTGCTGTTAAGAAACTATGTTACTTCGGGATTTTTTTCCATAGTGGTACAAATTGTAGATTTACTTCCTCTCTGAATGCAATTTAAATAAGAGTTTCTTCCTGCAATTTGTTGCACAACGAATTACAGTCGTAATGACATCGGATTTTTCTTACATATTTACTTACTTTTAAGACCTGGAAGTGTTGTAGAAATAGTATTATGGTTAGCTTTATGTTTGCTAACTAGTTAAAGGCCTTCACCGGGAGAATGACGTTCTTTTCGATTGAAAGTGGTACTCAAGAAATTATTGTCATGGCACATGCCCCCTCTTGAATAACTTCTTAATATTGTTTTCTTCGGGAAGTTAAACAACCCATCGGACGAAAGAATGGATGTGATTTTCCGAATCCTTGTTGTTAGTTTAGTAAAATTATTTGGCTACCCTAACCTTCTCGCAACCTTACCAAAACCTTCCGCTATTTAGGTGAGACATACTAGTTCTTGCAAATTGAAAGTTTGCATCTCAAGAACCTGTATCTCAAGAACGAAAATAGTGTGGAAAACATACTAAACTGACTCAGTAGCCACAAGTAAAATATTAACAAAATGAACGGATTTCTAAAACATTAGTTGACACCCTAAGCATTATCTGAAACACAAAAGACCTTAAGATGAATACAATTCAACCCTAAGTGTATATGCAACCCACTTTAAAGTAAGGTTTGGGTGGTTGTCAAACGACAAGGCTCTCAAAATGGTTCCCACTATGAAAATGACTGCAGGCAGTTCAAGAGAAAATGTACCGGTCATGTTGTAGATTTTCGTAAATAGTTCTTCTATGAGCTCTTTGTGGTAATCAAAGAGACATATATTTTTTTATTTTTCCGAAGAAAATTCTCCCGAAATATTCCTTCTTAATTTTCATTCTTGATAATTATTATTTAAGCTCAAAACGTATAATTATTTTACAAGTATAATATTAGATGACAGTCACAGCAGTAGGAATTGTAATTTTCTACTACGCCTAACTGGGAAATAATAAATTAGTAAAGTGTCCGTTCGGGACTGACAGTTGTGCAACCTATATATAGATTGATAAATCATATAGATTGTGTTAAATGATAAAACATTTTTTTCTTTTTCTGTGAAGTTGCATTAACCTTCAATATATATTTTTAATATCATGAAGACCATAAACCATATGTAATGCTGATTTTTTTTCAGTTTATAGGAATGAGTAGTTTGAGAGAAAATAAATAGTATAAGCGTGTTCCAGACTGACGTGTTCGCGTTCCGAACTGACACCTTCCGATCTTAGATCTCTTCATAGCGTAACTTACAATAAGAGACCTAATATTCCCGCTTTGTCCGTCCTTCTGTAGGTATCAAAAATATATCTCATAAACCACGAAGTATTGAGAGTGGATCGGGTGTTTTTGAAACCGTCTTGATCTCTGCAGTGGGTCAGTGGTGCCAACTTATTTTACATTAAAATTCAATTTTTGAAATTACTTTCATGCCCTTGAACGTGTGTCCATCTAACGTAACATAAACATTATTTGACAGAATTGAAAAAAAAATACTATGAGTGTCACCATCCGCAAGCATCCACGTTGTCAGTGTTGCCAACGTACTTACAATTATCTTTCTTAGTTTTCTTATATACCGATAGACGTATCCCCATCAAACTTGGCAGAAACATTATTCGACGCAATAGAAAAAATACTTAGGCTGACCCCGTCGCTAAGTTTCCCAGTTGTCAGTGTTTCCAACTTATTTTTATATAAATGAATGTGCGTCTGTAAATGTAAAATAAATAAATAAAATAAATGTATATTTTTATATAAATGTATACAAGTCTACATGCCCACTGATTTATACCAACTTTTGCATATATGTACATTAGGTACTGAGAATAGCCGTAGAGGTAGTCCGGGTTTGGTCTATATCCTTGGTTCACTGAACTTTGAGATGCAATCAAAGAACCCTCGGAGCCTTCGCTATTGTTAGTAAAATCGTTACTCTTACTTCTTTCAGTAATGACAAAATATGCTTCTTATAACTTTAATGAATGTCTTTAAATATTGAGTATTATATTTTACTGATACTGCCATAAAATATAAATTGCTGATTAACTGCTTTAATTTTTATCAGATTTAGTTTAGCGACCATGCTTTTTAATTTGGTTTAAAACGTTGTTAGGAGATTTCACACTCACAGTTAGAACAAGTGCATTGTAAAATTTGACATAATAAAATACAGCGTAATAGAAGTTTTCTTCAACAGAAATATCTATATTTTCCCAAAGACTCAGAATTTTCTGAATCTGGTTGATTTCTTGAACTTACGTGCACTCCCGTGCTGTGATTCATATTACTTGTGATAGAACTTTGCCACATACTCATTTTTGATGTAAACCTTCATTAATTAATCACGTTGTTTGCGTATTTCTTATTTTTTTAAAAAATATTTATGTACTACTCTTCCCTTATTGTAGAGAAGCTGCATCGCAAGATTGTAATGATTAGTTCATTTTTTGTTTGCTTTTGCAGTTGCGCTAAATGCCGATGCTGTCATTGTTTTCTGTGTAGAGTGATTTCTTATTGCAAGTACCAGACACTTACAGTAGTTTTTATTTTAAAAAAAAGCAAATATTGTTATTGTATTTTTCTCACCTTCCATCGCTTTGTATTATTACAACTTTAATTTTTTATGCTGTCTATTGAAAATACACGTAGAAATACGTATATTCAACCAGAATTTTTCCTGTAGTTAAACTATTTTTAAAATCCCCATTTTCCCCATATCTGCAAATTTTGAGATTTTTTTCCCTACGTGGAAGGGAATTTACCTCCACCTGGCAACACTGGATATGAATAATGCATGCATTTTCAAACTTATTAAAAACAAAAGTCACTCCGGAAGAATACCAAAAGTCAATCCTGAACCCATTGTTGCTTGAAATGGTAGGCCATATGGTATAAACATTTGGAAGTCATTTTAATGCTCTTTGTATAGGCAAAAATCCAGAAGTTCTTAAGAAACAAATTACAATTGTTACAGAGAACAAACTATTTGTAAGTTAAACGTCTCGGACTGACATAGATAAACAGGATTATAGTAAAAATAGTTGTAAAATTACGTTCCTTCACTTTTTCTCAATACTTGCACTAGAAATGTTAAAATCAGGTTCTGGGAATTATGCCATGTCAGTTTTTAGCTAATGCTTAATAATTAGGTTCTCTGTAAAATCACAAAGGTGTGCTAGTCAAAATACGCGGCTTGCGGTACAATATATCCTCTAGATATGCAGGATATCACCTTAAGTAAGGCCTTGGCATCTTTCCGCATCTCCTACCCTGTGCTATCTCCACCGAAGCCAAGGTCATAAATAAATAAATGCCCAAATACCAAAATGGCTGTAAATAAATAAATGCAAATTCAACGAAACATTTAACCTTAAAAAAAAAAAAAAAAAATGTAAACTAATGCCTCATCTATTATTAAAGTATGTCAGTTTTGAGAACACAACGTTCTCAACTATAACTGATTTTCTAAAAGAGGGTTTTCTGCGAAAAGGACGTTCAAATATCGCGAACATTTCAAAGCCCATTAACATCTCGTTGTAGTTTCAGTGAAAGTAACAGTCCTATCCTCTTTAAGGCATTTTTTGCGATAATGTACCTAGAAGTGGTGACTCAAAGCTATAAACAAGAAGGACGTGTACTTTCCTACGGAATAGAGTAAAAAAAATCCGAAACCTTGGAATTTTCGATATTTTCTTCAAAGATGTCAGAATTTCTGTATATCACGTGCAAACGATATGGGAATAGTCTTACACGTAATATCTATCTTAAAAATAGTGACTTCGTTATATTAATTAGTTGCTAAGATATTAGTTGTCAAATGTAGTACAGAATATCACGTATTGAGCTGTAAACAATATAAAAATGAACTTTAACAACCGAGATGGAGACTGTTATATATTTATGTATCTATTACTTATATTTTGGACAAGGCTAAAACATATAATAGGAATACTAACTACTGATTTTTACTACACACTTGTTAGTCTTGACGCCAGACACACTCTCAATTAACAGTGCTTTATTATTCATGATAACAGGTGCCGAGAATTCATCCAAACATGCATAAGACCCAATTCCCAGTAACTACGCATGCAGAACACATTAACTTTAACATTTAATTCAATTATGATCAATATACCCTTATCCAATCATTCACGTGTGTATACTGGATCAGTGCGCTAAGCATATCTCTGATATTTCCCAGTTCAAAGTTACGATACCAGATTACCAAGGCAGAATAATATCACGATGCTCCACAAAGCACAAAGATAAGTAATGTAGCACGACTCAACTTGCTTGTTTCCATATACGTAAAGTCTATTTAATATACGTACAAACAAATATATTAGTCGCTGTGCGCACTATAAAACATATTTACACAAACATCAAGTTTTCCAGAACGATGATATTCAAAATATCATTATTGATTCAATGTAAGAATCACTCATTTTCATAATCCTCCCATAAACAAGTTTTCTTCTTTATTTATCTTAATCCCAAACAAGGCTCAAATTGAACTTTGGTTTAAAACGAGGTATTCATTATTAATTCTTAACTAAAAATATTTAGTTGACTTCTTATAATCTGACAGAGACCAATCTGTGTGCATGTGCTACCGCCAGGTTTCAGTTAAATTATATTTCTGTGTTAGTAAATTTTTGAGGATAATTTCCGAACGATATCTCAACCCCCTTCGTAACTCTATTAGTTTCTAAGTTGAAATATGTCGACGGACAGGCGGCCGACACGGACAGATCTTATCTATGCAACTTTGAACTCGCCTCGCCGATACCTTTCAAACAACACCTCAACAACATTCGTAGCCCTAGTTAGTAGTTTCTGAGTTGAAATCTGTCAATTGTCTGACGGGTGAATGGACGGATGTATCTGGCTTTGGCCTGGACTTGCCGATACCTTTCCAACGACAACTCAATCTTCTTCGTATCTCTAATCCTTTCTAAGTTGGTAGTTCGTTCCTGAGTTCAAATTTGTCGACGGACTGACGGACAGGGATGGTATTTGCGGCATGGAACTCCCGATGAGACCTTTCCAATGACACCTTAACCACCTTCGTAGCACTAGTAGTTTCTGAGTTGAAAGTTGTCGACAGACAGACGGACGGACTTATTGGTGATATGACTTTAACTGCTGTTGCCTAAAAAGAAATATCTCAACAGATTTTTTTAAATAAAAAAATACGGGTGTTTTGAGTTTATTAGTCAAAATACACGCCTTGACCGATACATGCCCTGCCTGAGTTGAGATGGAACGGGTTTGCAGACAAATCTACTAATTCAAAGGTATCTTTCATAGCTTAACGACGTGTTCGTGGCTTATTCGAATACAGCGGGGAAACGTTTGGGATTATCAGTTACAATATGCCGATTTTGTACCCACAGGTTTTGAGAGGCAGTGGCTAACCAAAGGTTGAGTTTAGAGGGGCGGTTCCTTGCCTCCCAGTTCTTGCTAGGGAACAGATTAATAAAAAAAAAACGATGGTAAAATATGAATCCTTGTGCCCGTCACTGCCTCTGAAAATGTACCCACAATTTTTGAGAATCAGTGACGGGCACAGGGATTCATATTTTAATGTTTTGTTTTATTAATCTGTTCCCTCCCAAGAACTGGGAGGCAAAGAACCGCCCCTCTAAACCAAACCCTGGGTTCACCACTGCCTCCCAAAAGCTGTGAGTACAAAATCGGCAGTTTGTACCCACTATTCAAAGGTACAGTTTTTGCTGTGTAACTGGTGGTGCTAAATTAAACAAGAAAGTAGTAGTATTTACTGTTTGCTTCCTACGGAAATATTTGTATATTACGTCTTTTGCATAAAATAGAACTGAAATCCATTATATGCATGTTTCATGTAATACTGTAACTTTTCCCTTGAAATATCTTTTTGTGTTGTTTAAAGTTCACATTTTTCTCTTTACTTTTGTAAGTATTTATTTGTTTAAACTTCAAAGTAATTTCATTGGTTTGAGAGAAAGTTAAGAAGAGTAAAATATGATTTCAAGGTGTCTTACCAAACCGTACAGCATGTTACGGAGTTCACAAACTATGGGAGCTGAGAAAATTAGAAAAACCCCAAGGGTTTAGAAAGTTGAAATGACAAATTTACTCGGAACTTGCTCGGAGCTTCTGAATCATCTTCCTTATCTGTTTACTAGGGAAAGAAGAAAGCAATTAATGAAAACAAACATTAACACCATATTTTCGGTCTAAGTGCAATATCTGATGGCATTGTTACAAGTATTCCTTTTTAATGTTTGCACTTGTTAGTTTTGTGATTACGACTTTTTGAAACCACCTTGTCATTTTTCTTGCTGTTTTCTGTAAATTTTCTGTTCAATAAACAGATGTAGAATACATTTAAAAATGGGAGAGTCATTTCTGTTGTAGTAGCAATAAGAAAGATATTAGTTAAATATAAAAGTGTCTTCCTTGCCTGCTGCGATCACTTTGATTCCAGGTATTTGGCAGGAGGCGTATTCCAGTGGTAGCATTTTCTGACAGTGTCCGACAAAGTGCCTTCTGGCAGAAATATTAGTAGAAATGTCACGAGAGCCTTTCTTTCTTAGTGATTCCTTCATCTTCGAGAATAAATCAAATTTATATGGTGCGATATCTGGCGAATAAGAGTT
>JAGDQP010005441.1:22384-36352 GCA_022664845.1 Lepisma saccharinum | reverse complement strand
TTGTATCTGACATTGTCATGTAGACAACGGACTACAATCTCCGAAGATGAAGGAATCACTAAGAAAGAAACGCTCTCGTTTCACTAAAGGGCAGATCGTGAAATCTTTATTATGTTTATAGACGATTGATTTCCTACAATTTATAGGCAAAAGTACAACTAGATATTGTTTGTTGCGATCGTCTTGTTCTTCGTGGATTGTCTTGTATCCATGTTGAAATGTATTTACCCACGTGCTAACAGATCAACATACGAGAGTAGAATCACGACAAATCTCAGTACTATGTTGTTGTTTTTTTCGTGCAACGTGAAACTTAATGAATAAACACTGTTCCTGACGTGTAAAATTTTGTTAGGATGTTTAGGACGTGTAATAGTTTAGGATGTTTAGGACAACGTGTAATTGTTTAGGATGGCTCTAGTCGCACATAACTTTAACTGCTTCTATAAAGGAGAAGGTCCAAATACGGGCTACCACTTTTATTTTTTGAATATCTCCAAAATGTTCCAAGGAATGTACTAAACAACAACTGAAATATGTCTAAGGTATGTTTATAATGTAGTTGCAAATTTAGATTAGAAATCCATGACTATGATATTAAACACATATTTTACAGAGATGTCATAATCTTGACTTTTGAAACACTGGTCTAAATATGCGCTACCCTTTAACGTTACCTTAAATAATTAAGAAGAAATTTTAACAGTTAAAAATAATGTTCGAGAGTGATATAGTGATGATAAATGTATATTTACAAAAGACAGAAATAGTCCTTTTTTATGCACCAGTGCATTCTTTATGTACTCACCTCGGACGCATGATATACATAACCAATAAGCCTCCCTGTGTGTTCAGTGAATATCTTGTCGCTGAATATACACTTCGTATCTTCATCATCTGGCTTTTCTTGTGGAGCTGGCGTATCAAAGTAAATATCTTCATCATCACAAAGATCTAGATCAGAAAACATCATCCTGGATTCTTCTGAATCTGATTCTTGTCTCGTGAATTTTAAAGTTCTTTTCCGTTCAGGTATATTCAATTTTTTAATTGTTCAGCTCTTTGCTTAACTTAACTAAAATATAATGTCTTCTTGCTTTTACTAGATTCCTGCTTTTCCAAGGAAGCCATCATTGTTTCTTAGTATGGGTTATCAGTTATAACAGTAGCACTTCCTCGTTTTCTAAGTCGATTGATGACTTTTTTCTTTATGACAGAAACTGCTGAAATATGAAAAGTACTTACTAGGTTTGAAATTCCAATGTAGGTAGGCAAGATATCCCGTATTTAGACCATTCATAGAGATTGTTTCATGATGCAACAAAAGCCAATACGCAATATTATTTATTCTTTGATTTATACTGTCTACGAGTGCTATCTCTGAGGAATACAACTTAGCTTATTAAACATTTCATACTTGGTTTTATTGTGTTTAAAAAACTGAAATAGAAATGTCTGATAAAGTTTCCACTGTTGAAAGCAGGCACAACATACATAAATTAACCACATCCAACTCTTTGTCGCTAACTGAATTCCGTCACCAACTTCGTCCTTGGGGAACTGCTTCACACTTTTGTCACCAGTCAGCAGTACTACACAAGCATATACAAGCCTAAGACATCTACTAGCCCATATTTAGACCATCTTCTGTATTTCTAACACGTTGTCGCACTGCGAAACTAGCACATCAACATATACACGAAATCCTAATAGATAGCAAATTGTTAATCATTCTGAATAGTTTCTATAAACAACTGACTTTTTGATAGTTCTGTCGCTACAAGCGATGCGTTCTTCGTATTTGACTGAACTTGTTCCTCTTTTGTTGTTGATGTGTGTCTGCGTTGTTATTTGATCCTTTTATGAAATTTTGCGTTGGCATCAGACATGAAGAGTAAAATATTAAAATATTTCACTAGAAGATAATCAAGGTGTTCTAGAATTATTCTCCTGTAGATTTAATTAAGAACAAGTAAGGCACGTTTGCTACTGTGGAAAAAATGTACTTTGCTAATTCTAGAAAGCATAAAGGATAAAAATGACATCGTCTTTAACATTTATGCTTATGATCTTTTATGATGGAATAAAACGTAAAAACTCCCAGTGATGTCTAACAATTACATTGTAATAAACAGAATGTAAGATAACATGTTTTATGCCAAGAACAAGCGAAGATTTCTATCCTAAAACAGCCAGTTACAGGACGGATAATTTCAAATGAGTTTTAGATTAGATATACATCACAAAAATCTATTCACTGAAATCTCACCTGAAGCACAAACGTTATTAAGGTCTATACTGCTACAATATCATTTTCGCCAGTCTTTGTGCCATCTAACACGTAAACATTAAGCGTTCAGAGAATATAGCTTCCTGTCTTTATTTTTTAAAACTGAAAGGTAACGGAGATTTTCGTGTTAGTATAGTTACGTATTATTGTTGAATTAAAATTTGTTCCATTTTCAGAACAGGATAAATTCTTGTATAGTAGTCTGATTTTAATTTGTTGCCAAAACTTTAAGCACGAATAAATCAAGACGAATCCAACTTCTTGACAATATTGAGGAATATAAATTGGATTTTATCTAGGATAAAAAGGAAAGCGCAAGATCGGATGAATGGATAGGGCATAGATTGCCTTGGAGGACCTGCCGCTTTCTGCAGAATACTGATGATATGATTGTATTACTAATTGAACACAATGTGTATAACTTTTAATACACTTTTCCAAACAAGTTATAACATATTAATACACTTTATACACTTTCCTAGCTTAGGAAAGAGTTACGAAAGTTGGCGCAAACGGAAATTGAAGCAGGGTCTTCTGCGTGCTAGCCTATTGCTTTAGCTAACGTAAAACCATCCTTGATAAGATAAAATGATATTTATGGGCGGTAACCATCCATGACGTAGGTCAATATTTAAACATAGAGAAAAAATACACGATAACAAGCCGAAGCACTGAGAATGAAGAAAATAGATAACAATTAAGAATGAGAACATATAGAATGTAAACAAACTTGGAAGCATATGTAACAAGAAAAAAAACGACGTCATGGAAGAAATAAAAGTCGCTTAGCATCGGGAAAAGGATGTTTCTATTCAGTCCAGAAACTCCTATCCTCGCGATTAATATCAAGAAAGTTGAAAATGAAAATATATGGAACGATTATTCTGCCGGTAATAGTTTAGGGTTGCGAAAGTTGGAGTACGATCCTAGCAGATGAACATATATTACGAGCATTTAAAAATATGTTCTTGAGAAAGATATACGGGCCGAAACGGGACAAGATGACTGGGGAATGGAGGAGACTGCATAATAAAGAACTTCACGGAATTTACAACTCACCCGATGTTGTAAGAATAATGAAATCGCGAAGATTAAGGTGGGTAGGCCATATAGCTCAGATAGGGGAGAAATGAAGATTATATTCCATCGTGGTTGGTAAGCCGAAGGGAAAGAGACCGTTGGGAAGACCGAGACGACCTTGGGAGGATAATATTTGAAGGTATCTTTGAGAAGTAGATGTTTGAATTAAAACTGGCTTGATCTTGGTCAGGATATAATCCAATGGCGAACGTTGGTTACTGTAGCGATGAACTTGCTAGTTCCTTAAACCTTGGAGTAAGTAAGGAGGAACCATCCATGAATTTTCTCGCTAAATATTGAAGAAGTTCAATGCAAAAATGAGTTAGCCACAGCGTATAAGCAAATATTAGAAAGAAAATGTATAGAAAGGTTTTCTTAAATTTTTTGAAGAAAGTAAAGACTGAAGAAAAATTCCTAAACTATTTTAAGAAAGATACCCAATCATACTATATTTAGTTAATTTATATACGCTACATTTTATGACAAAATTTATAAACATTTTATTATTTAAAAAAAAAGATGAATCAAGAGAAGAAATTTCGACT
The DNA here is from genome assembly GCA_022664845.1 of Lepisma saccharinum. Taxonomy (NCBI): domain Eukaryota; kingdom Metazoa; phylum Arthropoda; class Insecta; order Zygentoma; family Lepismatidae; genus Lepisma; species Lepisma saccharinum. The sequence continues at coordinate 32,437 of JAGDQP010005441.1, read as the reverse complement.
TTGTCAGCTCTCTCATGGTTGGTGCAATGTTAGGATTCTCGAAAATCCTTCCTTAAGTTAGACCTTCAACGATAAAGACACTATTGATATTGGGTGTCACATTTATGGTATGACTTTTCATACGTGCTGAATATTCCAGATTCCTTCCTTGTAGTGACATTGCATCTTGACTCCAAGTGGAACACTTGAATAGTTTGTCAAGCGTCCTTCTTTGTGAAGTGTTCTTCAGATTGGAAAGGAAGTGCGGGAGATTTGAAGTACTCTGTAATCGAGAAAATGTGATGACAAGTGCATGAAGCTTCTTTTCGGTTATTTCCGCTAGTTTATAGAAGATTCATGAAGTAGTTTGTGTTAAATATTACCTGATATATTTTCAAAGTACGTTTATAACCACTGATGTTTGTTTTATGTGAGTGTTGAACTCAAGTTTTTTCCATATTTTTTCGTTTACTGCGGCTGTGGGAGTGAGTGAATTAGAACTTTTCGATGGGTATAAAGAAATATCGACAAATAATGGACATATGTCGGCTTAACAAACCAAAATGAAATTTTACCTTATAAATGCATATGCGTAAAATTTATGATTTAAGGATGGGGCACTTATAGGATTTCTGTGCTCGTCTACTCTGCAGCGTGAATTCCTTGACAATGAAATTATTACGTAGATCAAACTTTTCTCAATTATATTTCTTGCCTACAACTTGCTAATCCGACAAGACATTTTTCTTCATTTGTCGAGATATTACATCACTTGTGATTACGGGAGCATTAAAAGATTGACTATCGCGTAAAGTATTACAAGCAGCGTTGGCTTCTTGATGGCAAAGTTCTGAATTCTGTCCCAGTAGTTGGTCATTCTGAGTGAGATCATTCGAAGTTTTCTCTCAGTTACACCAGGTGAATGGTTGCATGGTACTTTTAGACTAAATCCTGACCAATTCCTTCTCAGATCCTTTCCCGACCTGAGCGAAAGATGTATAAGGGCCTTTAATCTAATGCCATTCTTGCATTCTCTGTTTTGAATATTCAAAGTAGAAAACAACATGAACTAAAGAATTGGGTGTTGTGTCCATCCATCTCTTTCTCTTCTCAACGTTTAAAATAGAGGAAAACGAATAAAACCAAAACACAAATATTAAAAATAAAACCAGATTATAGAAAATATGTACGAAAAGAACGAATACAATTAGTAAATGGAAGAGAGTTGCCAAACATCTACACTAAAACAATCAACTTTTGATTAATAAACATTTATACTGAAGAACCTAACTGGAACACACCGTTCTGTGGAATTAGCAGATAGAAGTTGAAACATAGTAGACATATCACGAGAACTTTGTTCTTTAAGAGATTTTTTCGTGTGTGTGTGCAGATTTGGTACTATGTTCTTTCTAACTGTATAGCACAATTAAACTCCATTTTCCTTTGAAATAATTGTTAAGTTTATTGAAATAGTGAGTGCGTGTGTTCTTCTTACTATAACTATATATTAATAAAGTACTACATAGTGTGAAACTGTTTAAATAGGATTAAAATAAAACTTAGACGATGATAACGAATAGTGGGTAGATGTTCTGTTGTACAAAGCCTTGGTTAACATTCAGTGCAATGAACTCTTGGGTGTCGTAGGTCTGTTATGTTGGTTTTAATTCACTATAAGCCTGGAATTTGCTGTTAGCTACACGTGAATAGAAAAGAAAACAAGAAACAACGTTAGAAGATAATGACACTGTGAAGCGAGTATCTCTACTAGTTTTTAGCCCTTGTAGCATTGAAAAAAGAAACCATTTCGTTGTAAAAGCCAACAAAATTAAAACCAAATTATCTTAATTTCAAAATAAGATTTGAGGCGTAGAAGAAAGCGCTGAATGTTGTTGGAAGATCATGGCATCGTTTCAGAAATGCTCTTCAGAATCCCATTACAAGTGAAGATGCTATTTGTGGCACTTGTCGTTAAGTAGTGGTTTAGTAGTGTTTTGCGGTGGTCTCATCCAACCATTTCACTGTTCCTCTCTCCCTCTCTCTCCTGCACTCTTTCTGTCGACGGTCCAATTACGTCATAAAAGTGTCTGCCTCGCTACTTTATATCACTTTTTTTTCCAGTTCCTCCTTTTCTCCATTTTTTGTTGTTCTTCTCGTGTTTATACAGATGCTTCTTTTACATACTATCTAAAAAAACAGGTGTTACCTATCTCGCGCGCTTATTGCTTATAAATTATTAAGTACGTTTTGACCCTATCAACCGGCATCATTTGGAAATAAAAACGCGACTTAAGTGTTTGTTGTGGAATAGTGTGGCTTAGAACAACATGTAAAAACGTTAGAAATGGGCTGTAAACTGTGTTGTTTATCATTTTCTCAGTATCTGATACTTTGTGTTCTGTAATATATACAGTTATTGCGCGTCTACCTATTAATGAAAGAAAAGATGTTATATTTCGGTGACTTTGATACTGATGATTTTATAGTGTTTCTCATCTTCTAAGAAGACTATTAATAGAATATAAAATGTACTACAGTTAACTGGAAAAGAAGTCATGGAGCTGATTTTTTAATTTAATATAAACAAATATAATCCTCAACTTGTGATATTACGGATTACTCTTCTTTAATTAGTCACGTTTGTTTCTTATCTCGTCTAAAGTCACTTTAAGTACTGAATGTGGGTAACGAATGGTCTATGTTCTATTGTGGTTTAGGGAACAAATTAGTGCCTCCATCCTGAGAGAGATATTACCTTTTATTTATTTCTCACTGCCAGTTTTGCCAGGTCAATATAAAGCTGATTTAATTTTCCAAATTCACTAGCGCTTTAACATTGTTTATAAGATATATTGACACTAAGTTTATCCTGTAATTTCTAAGAACTAATTCGAATGAAACAATTTAACATAAATTATGTTTAATAGAGCTTAAGGTAACCTGTAAATTTATAAAAACAGCTTTAGCCATTGGCGAACAAAGCACCTATTACAGTTTTTCCAGTGCTCCGAAAATTAAATTAATTTCTTATTTAAAAATATCTAAAAAGTATTGACAAGCCCATGCATTCATTGCAGTTACGTTAAGTGTTTACGATGACATGAAGAGAAAGAAATAATGACAACATATTGTTAAAATAAAGCAAGTGCAGTTTCTTTGTTTAATGTTCTGTTGACATCGATTTTAATATATTAAACGTGATGGCTATAATTAAACTGACTTCTTCTAGAGAGCTGTTTGGAAAAAATAATTGATCACAGACACGTGAATCTGTTCCTATCAAAAGTCTGGGCAATGTTTTATTTTGATCTAAAAATACAGTGAATAGATAAATATCCTTGTGTATGAATTGACTTTAGATTTTAAATTATAACTGTGCAAAATTTCAAGCTTTTAACTTTAACCTGTGTTTATAGGTTCGTCTGTGTAGAAAAGATGCAGAATAAGAGGTGTTGCAATGGAAATGTATGCGTATTAGTCATACATCACATTCGCTGTTGCCAAATTTCACTTCATTATCTCCTGCCTGCGAGAGAAACATTTATCCCGGCCGAAAACCTACGCACAGACCCTAGAATGCAATTCAGTGTGCGTTGTCATTAGTTCAAATTCGGTGATTCGAATCCCACTTAAACAAAAACTATAACCGTTCACTGCTTGTTTACGACGTTAACAACAATTCAGTCAACACAGAAGGGAGAGAGGTTTCTTTAAATACACCTCTCTCCTTTGTATTTGTATTAAATACACCTCTCTACCTATTGTATTAAATTTGTATTTCTCAATAAGTGTAATATGTCGCCCGAGATAACGGTATATAAAGCGAAATTTATATCATAGTTGAAAACACTTCACATTAACGTCCTATTAATTTATTTCAAAATTTTAATATAGTTTCAAAATTTAATCTGTTTTCAACATGCAAATGATAACATTAGAAACATAGTTGATTTTATTCTATTCGCTTTTAAGCACAATTTGTATGCAATTAATTTGGAAAGATGATATATAGCAGAATTCAATGTAATTGTAAAAAACACGTCACATTAACGTACTATAAACGAAATCAAATTTTCCTTTTAATTTAGATTAAAATTCAGCGTGTTTTCAACATGCAAAAGAGAACACAAAATAATAGCTAATGACATTCAATTAGCTTTTAATTACAAATTTTATTCCATTAAATTAGAAAGAATCCCATGAAACGAAATCTATACCATAGTTGAATATAACAGTTGAATCCACGTTGAACTAACATCTTATGAACAATATCAAGTCTTTGTTAAAATATGATTTAAAATCAAACGTACTTTTTTCAACCGATAACGGTTAATCAACGAAATCAACCAAAAATCAACGTTCAGTAAATACGTTTGTGTGCTACTGGAGGTATACTCTTTTGCGTAAATATCTTTCAGGGTCATGCATTGAAGTTATTTTTTTACTTTAAAGCTCATCACAGAACATTAACAGAGTATTTATGTTTCACGTTATTGGTATAATAATACATTTTTAATGTGAATCAGCTTCTCATTTGATACCTTGAATTTGAATTTGAGTTAGTTTATGGTCTTTATGCATTAGAGAAAAGAATGTTGAAGGAATTGGCCAGGGCCTGAGAGTTTATCATATTATAAACCAACATAGTTATGCCCTATTATTTTATAATACTTATGTTGCTCCACTTTCTCTCTGATAATTCAGTCTATCTGTCTTCTATTCTTCTCAAGTAAATGCACATATCTAAGACTCTGATGTCATAGTTAACGTAATTGATGCACAGTGGTGAATGTAGGAAAGATCCATTTTTCTCTACATAGATTGATTATAAGAGCAAGTTTAATGTTCTATGTAGTTGCAAAGTGTACTTTTGTTTACGTTTGGTAAATTGAAGGGTGTGAGGCAAGAACATGGTAACCCACAATGTTAAAACTTTTAAGAAATTCGATTTTTACTGCTGCACAAGTCATTTTCATTGGTTGAAAGCTGATTTTTCACGTAAAGCTATACATAAAGGCTTAAAATAATTGTACCAAATCAAAATAACGAATTTCTATTTTTCATGCTGCTGTGTGGGTTACCATATTTTATTATTTATACCATAATATTCGCTACCTAAGTCACTCAAGAATAAATCTTTTCACTGAACTCGCTGTAAGAAATGTTTAATTTACAAATTGTTTTCCATTTTAGTGGCAAGCTGGTATACTGCTCGTCGTTTCCCGCCATCTTAATTGTTGGTTACCATCTTATGAATCCCAAAATGTTACAATAGGCTTACCATAAGTAAATATTGCTGCCATCTCTGGAGCACAATTTGAAGTCGGACAACAGTAAACGACGCGGTATGATTCCTTTCCATCGGGTGCTGAATAACTCAAAAAATAAACAATTGTGGGTTACCACGTTTTTACCTCACACCCTTCAATTCTTCTTTTATTATTGTATACAAAAATGAAATAGTTTATGTTATAATTACTTTTATTTGCAACATGTTTCCTACCGTTATATTTTATATTTACGAAAAAGGAGTCAACTACCATAAATAAAACTAAATTTCTTGACAACAGTTCAATTTTTTTTTAAAAAAAACTAGTATTCCTCTTTTAGTTATACGTTTCTTCACAAAAACCTACCACAGCAAATAATAGACAATTTTTGTATGTTTCGTGGTAATTGCATTTTCGAGTTGATTTTGGGGACAATCGTTACTTGGTGCCAGTTTTGTGCAACTCGGAACCTCCAATGGTACAGTCAAATGGGGTGGGTAGGAGAGGTGTAGAGAACTGAAAACGAGGATAGGATAGGGGATGAGAGTCAAATTCACAGTTGGAATGGGTGGAACTGAACCAACCGTACAAACAAACTAAACGGGTCGGGTGTTATTGTGAATCACTGAAGCTGTACTAATTAATGGGCAACCTCCAACATACGTCCCTCAAGAGACCGAGTTTGTATCACATTCGCTTTTGGTTTTCGTATTTTCTCTCTGGAAAGTTTGTAAAATTAGTTCATGGGCAAGAGCGTTATTTAAACAAGAAGTGAGGACAAGAGAAGAATAGTTAGAAAGAAGAGGCAGGAGGGATTTTTTTCAATGCATTGTATTGGTGGTATAGAGAGCTGAAACTAGCATATGTAAAAGAGATAAAGAATATTTAAATGTGTCTTGTTGTACAAAGTTAGAATAAAAAGTATAGATATACAACGTACTTGAGAATTAACATGAACTATACAGTTTAATGGTTGCTTATGTATTAAGTACAACACAAAATCTGCTTGTCTTACAATTACGAAGTGAAAATACAACATCGCAGTCAGGTTTTTTAAAAAAGTAAGTCGAAAATATTTGATTTTGAATATCAACAAAGCGAGTATCAAGAATCATGAAACATTGTCCATATAATTATAGTTTGCATCTTTTGCCTTCCGTGGTTAAATTGGGTTTATTTCCTTGGATATCCTTCAAAAATGTGAAAATAGTTCAAGCTCATAGGCTCTACTAACTTTGAAATCCCTGATAACCGGAATGTTCAACCACTCGTCTTCCAATGAGTTTTCTAGGTATTGTTTTTTTTAGAAATATGTCTTTAAATAACTTTCGTTTTCATACATCTTCATTAATGTTCAATTAAATTTATCTCTGGAGACTGTGGTGGCGTTTCCATGTTTCCGGAATGTTGAAGAGTATCACGAAACCGCGTAATAAGAGCGGTATGCTGAGGTTCATTCTTCTGCGAAAATACGATTTTGTTTCTAATCTCCATGTTTCTGTTGAATTACGAATATTAGAGCTCATTAACATTCAAACCACGAATAAATGCCAACTCCCTACGGACTCAAACAGTTACAAAGTACAGAAAAATCATCACCATATTTTACAACGTGTTGGAGATTTTCTTGCAGCTCTGTGTTGTTGATCCTTCATATCTTTCTTCACCAATCTGAACAGAAATTGCTCTCTGGAAATCCCATATCTGCTTCATTTTTAAGCTATTTTCGTTCACCGAGTCTATTCGTTAAACTGTTACCTTTCGTCCTCCAAATTCTTTAGATACCTCAGTTAATTATTTGCGTTGATGACGTAACCGAATAATTAAGATTTTCTTGTTCTTTTTCTCGTTTCGTGTCCGTCTCATCATACATTGCGATTTCAGCTGGAACACAACATGTGCACACACCAACCTGCAACAACTTAGGCTAATTTACTAGACTTATCCTACACCGATTGAAGATTCTCCACCCCCGTCCCTTCAACTCATAACTAATGAAATTCATCATTATTTAGTAGAGTTTAGGATTAGACACAACCAACATTTTAGTTATTTTCGTGTGGGCGTCTCTTTATGACACTTAAAAAATAATTTGAACACTTGCATCCTGTTGCTTTCTTTCCCTATGAAAAAAGATTGAGTAAGTCATTAGCACTATGTCATCTGATAAGCAATATTTGACATCCTTTCTTGTCAATACGTAAAATGATTTTGCCATAAGTGTTAGATAATCCTCTAAATCTACTATTCTTTAAATATGTAGGGAAAACTTTGGATGCTTCATCACACTAGGGTTCAGTGTTCCTTAGCGTCAACTGAAAACTTTCGTTCTTGGAACTTGCAACATTGTAGCTGCTTTGTGGTCTTCATCTTCTTTAGAATACTAATCACTGTTCCTGGTTTTGTAATACAGAAGAAATTTACGCAAAATCGACTTTCAGATATATATGTTATGCAACACATTAAAGCAGATTACAAATACGAGGGTCATAGTAACATTATTGCCTGTTGATCATTATATCGGAAAATATTAAACCAAATTTAATTCCTTTTTAGCAGCGTGTAGAGTGATTGTTTGTGCGTGTTCGAAGATGGTTCAACAAGTTTAAGGAATAAGAAACTAGTACGGAAAACAAACTTCGAAGTACACTGTAACAAAAGAAAAAGCACCAAAAAACGTGAATGACTTGATTATAACAGATCGTCGTTTCACTGTCACAGAGATACCATCGGAGCTGTCATGTGGTAGCAATGCCGTCGAGACGATGATCAAAGAACTGGGATATCGAAAGGTATATTCAAAATTGGTTTCTCATCAATTAACAGCTGGCTTGAAACAGAGGAGACAGGAGGTACCGGTATGCATGGATGTACGGAACGATTTGAAACCCACAAGGATATACCTTTTTTTGACAATTTTGGCACCGGTGATGAGACATGAGCGTACGTGTAAGACAGGAAGAATCAGTCTATCGAGTGACGCCATGGGGGCTCCTCTCGGCCCCCAAAATTGAAAAGTTCAGTACATCCCTCTGCTGCCAGGAACTCGATGATATGTCTTTGTTTATACTTGACATTCATGGTTGAGCAAAACTTGCAATGACGAAAATTAGTGAAAACATGCACGACGAGTCACTCTATATGCTGCTAAAAAGGAATTAAATTGGGATTAATACTTTCCGATATAATGATCAACAGGTATTAGTTTCGGTATACTTCTCGTACATCTAATCAGAATTGTGAAGATAAAAATTCATTTAGAAAATTTCAGAAATAATATCCAAGTAATTTACAAAATATTCTGAGGTGAAACGCAATAAAATAATTGTTGTCCTTGTTTTTTCTCACAAGAAGGATATAGAATCTACGTAGAAACGTTCAGCAACATAATGAAGGTTCATATATTTTTCCATACTAACGAAAATTACTGTATATTGCATTCTTATTATATTTGGAGCAAAAGATAGTCGGAAACAACTACCTCCTTAAAATTATACTTACCGAAAGTGATATACGAGTTCAAATCATTTCGTGAAATGGAATGTCAAATATTGCAGTTAAGGCACAACCCGCACTGTTAGAAGGGTTTGGAAAATGTTTTGATATATCCAGTAATGTTTCAGTATTTGAAGTAAGCCTAGAAAAGTACCGAGAGATTATTTTGTGATACTAGGTTCCTAGTTTTGAGTTTCATATTATGTTCGCACATACCCAGAGAAAGAAACGTTTCTTATCGTAACCAAAGATGCAATTTTGATCGCTTGCTGCCGCCAATTTGATCACGCACTTGAGCAGAAAAAGGATATACAGTATTCTAAGTGGATGGAGATTGCTATCCGTAATTGACAAATAGAAAACGTGACTAAAATATGGCGTCGCAAGAGTAACTTTGTTTCTATGTTTTGTTGCTTTAGGAAACGTATTTCTGACCTCTAGCTCTTTGATGTAGAGCTTTCTTCGCCATCAATTTAGTCCGGTCAGGAAGACTTTTAACAAAACAACCTACATTCAAATCTCGCTTCTGGCTTCATTTTTTCTTTTCCTGAAAACAGCAAGATGGCGGTTTTTTATTAGCTTTAGCCGTGTTACTGGAAACTTCTAGGCATCTATGGGCTGCTGTGTTCTTATGAGTACTCATTATAAACCTTCAAATATACATAAACTAACTCAATGATACTCAACTGCTAAATCAATCGGTGGAGTATCTAAACTTGACCCTTATTATCCAATTCATTAATAAAATACTACAATGTTATTGTAATAATTAAGATTTGCAGGTTCTACGATGGTTATCAGTATTTAAATTGAAACAAGGATTTTAATGACAAGATATCCAACTAGATTTTTATTGATTGAGGAGAAGTATGATAATACAAATAATAATTTACTCAGAGAATAGTGGTGAATAATCGTGACTAATTGTAATCAGTCTTATTTTCCTCGAAGGGGGAGCCAAATATGAACACTGTTATTCAATTGATATTTAAACCCAACTTAACTAGACAATTGCAAATTACAAAGGTTCGACCCTAAGCAGGGGGCTACAGTGCCTTAATACTGCTTTTAAATTAATAATATAAAGGTATCAGAGTTCGACCCTAAGCAAGTCACAGTTACATAGGATAATATTGAATACACAAACAGTGTTAACTTAAAGTCTTTAGGAGAGTGAAACAACCTGTCTACTTTTAGTGGAGACCAGACCTAAAACTGGACGATCTGACAATACTATTTGGTATTAAGTACAAGATAACATTTTAACAGTAAATTGGCAGACTTACGCTCTTGTGGAATAACTTCC
>JAGDQP010005441.1:4635-22284 GCA_022664845.1 Lepisma saccharinum | reverse complement strand
CTTGTGGAATAACTTCCTTCCAACACTTCTCGACAAGCTGATGTTTGTCTTAAGATTGAAGAGAAGGTAGTGAGATACTGATACTCTATACTAGTGTCCTTTTATACAGAAGTTTTGGAAGTTGTTATTGTCAACAAGTATACGTCATGCACTTTTACTTTTATAAATATCGAAAACAGGAACTGTTCTTATTTTTACAATTCTGGTATTGAGTTTCTATACTTGAGCCTTAATGAGGAAAGCAATTCACATTCGATATTATATATCTGGAATTGAATATTTACATTCACCTAGCACTAATGTGCATATTAATTGATTAACACATGAAAAATATTAAATTTTGATTTTAGCTTATAGATTACAATTTTGAATAGCGAATTGACAATACGCTATAATACGGATCGTAGTCAGAGAGAACTGTTAATAACTCTTATATCTTTATCCTGTTGTATTGCATTTATTCTTTGTACTCTAAGAACAAGTAAGTCAGCAATTCCATTACATGTGTCGATTCTCAACATCGAGTACAATATGCACAATTTCTGAATACGCTATTTCCAACACACATACATATCATATTTCTTGCAATGCATATACAGGAGAATCGTAATCCGAAACCCGTGCTAGTCCGAACGACCTTCAGACAACCTTCATATCTTTTGTGAATTGTTGTTCAAACAGCTGACAATTACTAGGTCAGGTTAATTCAATTTCTGCTGTGCGGAGGAGTGAAGGTGCAATTGTTGTGCATGTGCCTGTGTTGAATTGTGTTTTTCAAGACAGGAATGAGGAAGAGAGAGGACTAAATCACGAACACCTTACTGACGAGGAAATGTTAAACGTGTTCAAGAAGAAGAAGAGAGCAGTTACCAAGAAAATGCAGAAAAAAAAAATAATCTGTGAGCATCAAACACGCAGCGGCAGTGCAAGCTTTCAACACCTGTTTTGTATGAGCAGACGAAAACAACGTCCTAGTGAAACTGAACCTCACCCTGCATGACGAAGCTTTTCGTAAAAGTATAAAATAAGTCGCGTGAAAAAACAAGACTATTTCAAATGACGTTTGATGCTTATGTACTCTTGTACTTGTACTGTATTTCACTGTACTGTACTCTCAATACTTTATGTTGGGCCTAAACTTTCATAAATAGTATTCGGTTTTACAGTATTTGTGGCGTTTTAGTATTCCCTCGGTAATCTGAATAATTTAATAATCCGAACATCTAGAGCAAACAAATATTCGGATTAACGCGACCCTCTTGTATACTTATCTGCTAACACAAATTTCTTGAATATGCGTAAGTATTTTAGACATCTGCTGAAAGTTTAAACTAATTCCTTTGACGTTTAAACAACCGCATTCCTTAGTAATGCTAATCTACAAACTGAATAATGTCAATATCCTTATGTAGTTTGAAACAAACGCGCATCTAATTAAATCGTAATTGAGGCAATCACTGTTGCCAGCAAAGAAAAAACAAAAAAAAAAAAAAATCTCACTTTTGTGGGTAATACTACAGCATTCACCTCACGTTTAAAGAAATGGGTATTCCATGTATCAACAAACAAAATAAACATTTCTATATCACGTACTCTATATATTTCATACTACTTACTTACTTACTTACTTTAAGGCTTGCGAAACTCACAAGTTCATCGCCGTAGTAACAACGTTCGCCATCGGGATCTATCCTGGGCAAGATCAAGCCAGTTTTCATCACAAACACCTACTTCTCGAAGATCTCTTCTAATATTGTGCTTCCAACGTCGTCTCGGTCTTTCTAAAGGTCTCTTTCCTTCCAACTTCCCAACTAAGATGGAATACAATCTTCGTTTTTCTCCCATCCGAGCTACATGGCCTACCCATCTTAGTCTTCGCAATTTCATTGTTATTACAACATCGGGTGAGTCTTACAGTCCGTGACATTCTTCATTATGCAGTCTCCTCCATTCTCCAGTCATCTCGTCCCATTTCGGTCCGTATATCTTTCTCAAAACCTTATTTTCAAACACTCGTAATTTATGTTCATCTGCTAGGATCATACTCCTACTTTCGCAACCGTAAAGTATTACCGGCAGAATAACCGTTCTGTATATTTTGAATTTCAACTTTCTTGATACTAATCGCGAGATAAGGAGTTTCTGAACTGAATAGAAACATACGTTGCCCGATACTAACCGACTGTTTATTTCTTCCGTCACCTCATTTTTGCCTGGTACATATGCTCCCAAGTATTTAAATTTGTTTCCTTTCTCTATGTTTTCATTCTTAATTCCTATGTACCTTTTCCCGTTATTTTCTGTGTTTCGGCTTGTTATAATGTATTTTGTTTTATCTATGTTTACCTGTGGACCTATCTCATCGCACGCTTCTATTAAGACATTGGTGTTGCTTTGTAGTGCACCTATATCGTCCCCTATTAAATCTTCATCCGCATATACGAACAGTTGATTCAAACCATTCAATGATAGTCTCCTTTTTGGACCCTTAATTTTTAAAATCGCATATTCTCACGCAAAGTTAAACAGTAGTGGTGAGAAGGCATCACCTTGTTTCAATCTGTTGCGAATCTCAGAACTATCTGACATATTATTACCTCCCCGTACTCTGCTTATGAGGTTGCTGAGACACATTTTTACAAGTTGAACAAATTTCTTCGGAATTCCAAATTGTAGTAGGATGCTGTATAGCTTTTATATATGTCATATTAGAAAAAATCATTTCATTATTCATCTTTAGATTATGTCCAAGTCAACTCAATATGATGTTATGTTCATGTTATATTTATATTACCATTAAATGTACACTGAATCTAAAATATTAGTTTCTTCGTAATTGAACCTAATCATATCCACATTTACAATAAGGAAAGTAAGCTCAGCGCATCTGCCAATCTTCTTTCGTTTACAAATTGTTCTAAATTACGTCTGTGCGAGTCAAAACTTGTATGTATCAGTATATGGGCATACCCTAGATCATGAATCCATTTTATCAAATACCTATCTGCATTGGTGCCAGTTTGTTTCCTCTGATGATTTGATTAATTACTTCTGTGTTTCTTTCCTTCTTTGTGTGTTCTTTTTAGTTTTCCTGCGTCTTCTTTGCTCTCTAGAAGAATAAGCTATGGTTTATTATCTATCAATAAGGAACAATTCTTTGAATTGGGCATCTGAAGTAAAGCCTCTTCAGTTTTAATTTGCTTACTGATAGTATTACCGTTTCTTGACATGTTTAGGTCTTTAACCATACCTTCCATAACAACTCGTTTTTGGTTCAATTGGTCAATTGAAATAGTCATACACTTCATTTTCCGTTGAATCTCTTCTTGCTTTGTTTGTAAGGATTGTATCAAATTCACTATTTCCTTGGATATATTATTCCACCATTCCTGCAGCATTTGATCTAAACTATGATTCATAAGCAAATGATATACTGTGGAATCGTCTTACCCTGTTCGATTGTTTCGAGTTGCGTCATTATATCTTTCATTATCCCACTTATTGAAGAACTTGTTTAATCTGTGTCGTCCTATCGATAGTTTATATAGATTGAAAGCCACTACATGAAATAACATTGCTTGCACTGTGCCTTTAAACTCTACGTCTAGTGTAGCAATTCCCAAGAATTTCAAATTTGTCATATTCATTAAGGAAATTTGCTGAGTGTTAGGTTTGAAAAAATGCAATGCGTTTAACTGTGCTAACTTAGGAATAGAGACTACATTATATATGACAGTATTAACTAAACATTGCATCTGATAATTGTTAATTTGTGGTTCTATAACACTTCATTAGTCATGTTTTCTGCATCTTGAGTAGTAAGCGTTCAACAGTCATCAATAAAAACGGATGTTATTTCAGGAGGATCTTTGTTATGTTTTTTGTTGTGTTGTGTTTATCGCCATTCTCATCTGTTGTGACTTAACTCTGCAGACATTTACAGGTGGCCAATGTTCAGACAAAAAAAGAAAACCCTTCATGTTGTTAGCAGGACATTCTTTAAAATTATCATGATTTTTACCGTAGCGGTAACAAGTTTTGTAGATGTAGGTGTTTGCTTGTAGCTGAAGTTATCTTCCCTTTTGCTTTTTTGCATACGTTTAATGTGAAAACAGTCTGGTGTTTTTGTCTGTCTTAATGGAAAGCATCTGGAGTCTCTTTCCACCTGCTCTTCTATTTGAGTAGTATTAATAACTTTTTCTAATGTTAGTTTAGCATTGGCTAATAGTGTTCTTTCTTGTGTTTTCGTCAGCAGTTACAATGACGATATAGGCTCGTATCATATCTTCTGTTGCGTCTCCAATTTTACGTTTCACAGTTTGTTTCTTGAGCTGGATCACAACATTTCTTGACTGCTGAAATTCCGTCTGCCTGATGGTATGAAATTTATATCTTTCAACGATTATATTAGTTTTAGACTCAAAGTGCTCTTGAAGTCTGGCAGAAATAGTTTGAAAAGACTTCTCCTTAACCACATTTGGTGCAAATAAATCACGTAGGAGAGTATACAAATCATATCCTATTGATACAATAAAATAAACTACTTTCCCCCCCTCTGAAATGTTCCACATCTCACATTGTGTTTCGCACTGTTCTAAATACATAGCCATATCCATTGTGTCGGAATCAAATCTCTCAAAAGCATGTTGCACATTGGCACCCAATGTTGCCGTTGACTATGCCAAATCTGCTATGTTTTTATGAGTACTCATTATAAAGCTTCAAATAAATAAACAAACTCAAAGATACTCATATGCTAAATTATTCGGTGGAGTATCTAAATTTGACCCATATTAACCAATTCGTATATAAAATACGGATCGTAGTTAAAGAGAACTGTTAATAACTCTACATCTTTATTCTGGTTTATTGCATTTACTCTATGTACTCTAAGAACAAGTAAGTCAGCAATTCCATTAGATGTGTAGATTCTCAACATTGAGTACAATATTCACAATGTTTGAAACTGCTGTTTCCTACACACATGTATGTCCTATTTCTTACAATGCATATATACTGATCTGTTAACACCAGTTTCTTGAATATACGTAAGTATTTTAGACATCTTCTCAAAGTTAAAACGAATTTCTATGATGTTAAAACAACCGCATTCCTTAGTATCTGATTATATACAAACTTAATCATGTCAAAATCTTTATGTAGTTTGAAACAAGGGCGCATCTAATTAAATCGTAATTGAGGCAATCACTGTTGCCAGCAAAGTTAATTAAACCAATCTCACTATTGTGGGTAATACCACAGCATAGCTTTCACCAGTAATGTGTCTGAAAATTGTTAACAGTGAAGATGTAAGTTCATATGAATATCACTCGTGTTACACCTATACTAAGACGATTGAAATTGGTATATATACACTCTTTGTCAGTCATAATCCAATTGAAATCTTAGAAACCTAAATATTGTACAGAAACTTCCTTAACGTAAGTCAATTTTGTCGAAAGTCAAGAATTACCTGTCGTAAACTTCTTACCGTAGAACTATTCCAGAGTATAGCTTGGGATATCTGGATCTCTTTCCCACGTTTTTAATTTTGGGAATTATCATTACTAAACATTTTTGTTAAAATATCGTGTTATTCCTGATTAGGAACATAGTCTGGGTTTGCTGTACATAAATCTTCCTGAGATGAGAAGGATTAAGTCAAAATTTGGGCATATGAAGGAGAACCGGAGATTCAAATATCACAATGAAAATATCATCTTCTTTACTCCACTTCTTTACCTACTTCATTTCTCCACAGTTATAAGTGCTGCGGTGGTGGGTACAAAAACAGTAGTATAACGAAGAAATGTTTATTGTGAGTTTATTCATTTCACCGGTTTACGCTTTACGATAGCTGAATCACTCCTAGTCCTACCAATGGAAGAACAATATTACCAATACTTTTTTAAATTAGTTTTATTTACATGATTTCATTATGTTTGTAATCCACTTCTTCAATCTGATATTGTAACTGTAAACCTGGTGCTGTATTTTTCTAATTGGCTATTTCCATTACTCGAAATAATAACAATAAAAAATAATACGTTATTACTATTTTAATTATTTCTGATGTGAATAACTATTATTTAGTGTAGAAACTCGATTAGACCAAGGTTTGTATTTTCCTTCCACGTGGAAATACGGGCCAAATCAATGATGAAACACATTATGATTTTAAAACGCATTGAAAACCTTCGCTGCTATCAAAGCTTTTTCCATTTGAATAGAAAATAAAAGCGGACGACCCACATTGGAAAAGGAGAGAGAGAGAGAGAGAGAGAGAGAGAGAGAGAGAAATTCTTTGGAATTGGAACAATGTTTCACACACGTTTATCACTTTTCGTACTTTGCATTCTTCTGTTTCCCCTACATTTTTTAGCATGATGAATCACCGATGATTTAATTGGTACCCCGCGAGCATTAACTCCGTAGCCTTCGTTGAGTGATGAATGAAAACCAACAGAAGACAGATGTGACAACAATGGCCGCTAAAGAATATAAATTTCATTTTCCCGGTCAAGAAAGAAAAACAACAACGCTAAGTGAATATTATTGTTGGGGGGAGGCCTTAAAATGATTTATAACGGTGGTTGCAATTTTCCAAGCGCTGCTTCTTCATATCATAACACATCCCTCTTTTTCTTTCTTTTTTTTTTCTCTTCTTTGCTGTGCTCATTTTTGTTGTTGTTTCTTTTGTGTTCTTTTTTATTGTTAAGTCGTATTCTTTGTTTCTTGAAAGTAATTACAAGAGAAGTTTCCTTCACAAGTACTCTAGAAGAGGAAAAGCTTAAAGACAATGACGTACATAAGGATGGGAAATTACTTGTGCTTTAATTTGACCTGGCTGAGTCTTTGATGGCTCTAGGATAGGGAAAGTTTCTTACGTTAGAATAATCGTATCGTCTAAATGGCTTATAAATGAAACATGGAAGTTCAGAACTATTTTATTTAATTATTTTGTTTGTTTATTTAGTTTTGTCATGTCGCGAGTTTGCTTGATGTAATCATATTTTAAGCTTGATAGTTTAAATCGTACTTTGTAACAGCATGCTAGGAAGTTCTAGGATCAAACTTTCTTGTATGTTTTTACGAGCTCCATTGTCTTATTTTCAGTCGATGCTATAATGTATTACAAACTTATAACAATTCATAAAGAATTGAGAAAGCGACTTGTATGAATTGATGGGATACACAGACAAATCATCTACAACCGGGTAGGCAACTTGCGTCCCTCAGAAGATTTTGTACAAATTACAACAGTATGCTTTTCTTGTAAATTCAGCACATGTACGTACGTGCATAAGCTACATGTATTTTTAATTAAGTATTTTTGCGAATGATCTAAAGAAACACATTCAAATAATATTACCAGTCGTGGAATGAAAAATATTCTTTGATGAAATATGTATTACCATATCCTGTATATTCTAAACGTTTCTTACAATTTCGGATAGTATTTGTAAGATGCAATCATATTTAGTGTTCATCAAATGATAGCTGCAAATCATGAAATGTTTTACACGTCTTAAAATCAAAATTCATATTCAAATTAAATGTTTTATTGTTCGTCTATTATTTCTACCACTTCTTGTCTTCTTTGTGCGGAATTAAAACCTTGACCTCAATATATGAATATTTGCATTTGATTATAAATATAATGCGATAGGTTAGTAAGGTAAAATTCAGAATTTGAAACCTGCTTAAGATGCTTATTATTAATAATAATAATTGAAGGCTACAACAATACTATAAGTACAGAAGTACTCTTCATCAGTGGTCGAGGTATAGGTTAATATTGAAGGTTCTCGGTAATTCGGATTATTTAATTACATATAAAATACTTTTCGTGAACTTAAGTTCATGGGTTTGCTGCAATGGACTAAAGATCTCATATTAGTAACACGGCGAAATTTTTAATGTTCAATCGTGAAGTTGAAGAAAATTTTACAGTTTACTAGGGGTTAATTAGTTTCTTTATTATGAATGGTTGCTACTGGTACCTGTAAAGAAGTATTTAAAGAAACACACAAAGTTATATATAAGAATCTTAGAATTAGGATGAGAGAGACTTTAATATCACAATAGATGGAGATAGTACTTTGTGCTACAAAGACTGATGTTGGTAATTTTTTTCTGCAAGTGTCGATGAATGCTGCCGAGCTTTGTACAGTATATCACTGCTTACGTCATGAAGACGTGTTACGCATCAAAATTGTGTTATTTTAAGAAGTAAGGAAAACTGTTATGTTCACAATAAACTTTACTCGCTATAAGCCATGCAGCTCACTTCCGAAGAAAGAGTTTGGGAAAATAATTTGCAAGACTTCTGTTATGAGCACCATCTCTTTATTCATCTAGAGAAACTTTTGGTTAACCTTAGTCACTATAACCAGAATGAACAGAAGGGTGAGAGTATAAAATTTTCTTCTCGTGGCGTTGCAGTTCCGTTTTTATTAATACCACGAAGAAGCAAAGCCTGGTTCAGCTACATGTTAAAATCTCGCTTTAAGTTTGGCCTATATTCTGAATCTTTATAGTGATTGGCATAAAACATGATGTCAACGGGTAGAGAAAGCATGGTAAGTATTCTAAGAATAGTTCATGGTTAAATCCGAATGACTAATCTTTATGCAACAGTTAAGTAATCAAGCAATTGTCAATTGTTTGCAGAACGATTACTTTATTAATTATCAGAAAGTTGTGTGTTCTTAATGCTATCAATACCTTTTCAATTGTTACTGTGGAAAAGGTTAAAACCACGGTTTTAAGTCAAGAAGAAATATATAATCAAAATTATACAAAGACAATTTCTTACATTTATTTAAAATAGAGAAGTGAATATAGCTGCATCAAATGTGATACTAGCTCTGAATTAGGGATTGTATGGTCTGATTATTGTTGCCTTCAAAAGGTATGACAAGTCACTGGATGTAACTCATTTAATTCAGCCACTTAAAGTACCTTTAAGGTAACAGGAAACTTTGGAATGAATTTAGATCCTCATCTGTATTTCTTTAAATGTTGAAAGAGAGTTGGGATAGTTAGTTTTAAACTATTTCTATGATTCACTGAACTACCCTTCAAACCACAAAATTCGAATTTCGTTGTGTTTTATAGGAAGAATCATTTGTTTATTCTTTTAATTGATGAGAAGAGTTATGTAGTGTACATTTGAGAAAATCGCTTTTGAAGCATCTATCTTGAAAATTTGTACTTAACATCAGAAATTCAGAAGAGCGAAATGTTTCACTCTTTTTCGAAAAAAAAAAAGTTTTCATAAAAAACATTGAATTTCAATCGAAAAAGTAATTTTTAACGAACCACTATCACTTTGGATAGAAAATGTGATCTTTTTAAATGGGATTCCTATGCTTTACAGCTGTAATTCGTTCTTCAAATATGAAAGTATGATGCCAAATCGTTTTGAAAGAACTATGCTAAACTTTCATTTATATGGAACATTTTAGGAACAATGGACTTCGGCCCGTCACAATATGAATACAATGACTTCAAACTGCACAAACATCCATGTCCCAGGGGGGATTTGAACGTGCAACCTTATGAACGGCAGACCAGCGCCCCAGTCTACACGACCACCGAGGTCGGCTAATCTGTTTGAAGTGATAAGACTAGTCAAGTTTGTTATCCTCCATTTGTTACCGGAGAAGTCTAATTTGAAGTTAATGGCGTTTTGTTAAAAAGACAACAGAAGATCTGATAACTTTTCTCAATGACAACAATATAGCAGAAGACGTCAGGAATAAGATATATGCAAAAAATCTTTGCATCTTGTTCTCCAGTATCTGACGGTGCGAAAGAGATCCTTTCGAAGGAGTTCTTTCGCAATTGCCCGGCTAGAGTAGGAGATAGAGCGTTGGATCACTAGTCAAGAGTAGCAGGTTTAATTACCGTCGAGGTCAAGTCTTTTTTTCTCGTAAGAACATTACTTTTTTACTTATTAGTGATGAGCAAATGCTCCTTTTTCCTTTTTACATTTTCAACATTTTATTTTCAAAAGATGAAAAATTCTTTTCCATAGACGAAAATTCATCTAAAAAAAGATTACTCTCCCGTCAAAAGTAATTACCACCATTCTTCAAGCGAAAATTTCTAATCGTTTTTCAGATGAAAACTTGTTCTCATCAGATGAAATATTCCGCTCGGTTCGAGCGGAATGTCGCTCTTTCCAGTTGTGTGTGCATGAAATGGGGGCACTATTTTAGACAATCGTTAGTATCTTAAATTCATATATCTGACCTCTGACCAATATTCTGGAGGAAAACCCCTAATTTTTCGCCAAACCAAAATTTCAGTGTGTTAGATGCTTTTATCTGACTTTTAGCTAATTTTAGGGTACTGAATCCGAATTTGCTGGATGTACAAATATACACATTGGGCATTTAGCCCAGTAAATATAGGGTTGCGAGCTGAAATAATTTATAAAAAGCTAATTTTTTCAGGATTAATTCTTTGTGGCCTCCCAAATGAAATCCCAAAAGTCCCCTAAAATCCCATGTTCGCTTCACCCCCAAAATGGCGGCCGGAAAATACAGTAAATATGGAGTTGCGAGCTAAAATAATTTATAAAAAGCTAATATTTTCAGGATTTACTCTTTGTGGCCTCTCAAATGAAATCCCAAAAGTCCCATAAAACCCCATGTTCGCATCACCCCCAAAATGGTGGACAAAGATGGCGGTCGGAAAATACAGTAAATATGGGGTTGCGAACTAAAATAATTTATAAAAAGCTAATTTTTTCAAGGATTTACTCTTTGTGGCCTCTCAAATGAAATCCCAAAAGTCCCCTAAAATCCCATGTTTGCTTCACCCCCAAAATGGCGAACAAAGATGGCGGCCGGAAAATAGAGTAAATATGGGGTTGCGAACTAAAATTGTTTATAAAAAGCTAATTTTTTCAGGATTTACTCTTTGTGGCCTCTCAAATGAAATCCCAAAAGTCCCATAAAATACCATATTCGCGTCACCCCCAAAATGGCGGACGAAGATGTCAGCCGGGCTCGCAACACTTACTCTCCTTTTTCTTTAATAACTTTCGTTAATTTAAAGCTAGGTCAGTCGTGTTTTCACTATTTTAAACAGCAAATGTTGAAGAATGTTGATAGTAAAATAATTAAACTTACCTGTAATAACCTTGAGAATGATTCGCCTCCTATTTCTTTCTTCTATTAAAGAAAGACGTCATCATCTTCAGAATCATCAGCAACTGGCATGTTGGAACAACCATTTCCTTCACAGTAGTAACACAATTTGGAACACACGAGTCCGACCTTTCTGCATTCGCATTTATCGCCACAGTCTTTCTGTGTTGTGATCTTGCACTGGCACGATATCAGGTTGAGCAGGTTTTCAGGAACAGCCGATAAGTTTGTTGTCACTGGAAACAATTTACCTTCCCTTGAGTGCCACCCCCATTCTGCTGGTTCTAAATTATTCCCTAACCATTGCTGTACTTGAAGGTAAACACGAAGACAGTGTTGGGAAGCAGCTAGCTGCACTTGTAGGAGGTAACGTTGCTAAATTGAATGATAAAGATAGTTTCCTAGCTACTGTTTTATTGTACAAATTATATCTGAGCTCATCTAAAGAAACATTGTTCTTTCCTCCATATAAACTCACAAGACATCTTTCTACTATCTCAATTATTGTTTTGGGATCTAGATCAGAGTTGTCGAGCGCTGTAACTGCTTTGGAGAGTTCTTGGTCCTTCTGAAGAATTTTGAATGCGCTCTGTTTTCCTTTGTTGAATATAGCAGAAGTCGTGTCACATCCTGTGACGGTATGGAAGAACAAAAAACTGTCTTTAAGTGATTCTAGGTTTCTGTGGATATTGCAAATGTGGAAGCATTTGCCTTCATTTTTGTTAATTTGTGGCTTCATGAAATATATTGTAGTGTGTGGATGGATGTCCACGAGCAATTAAAATCGAGAGCAAGTCAGAGTCACTTCCTACAACAGCAAAATATTTATTCCCAATACTAATGGCAGTAGCAGCAATTAGAGCATCTGCGTCTCCTTCAGCTTGGTACACTGTAATACCAGCAGAGTGAAATTGAGTCTTAAGGATGTCAATCAAGCGAGCCTTGTTTTCAGAGTTACGTAAAAAGTGTGCTTGATCAGTTGTTACCTTCATATATTCCTCAAATGCAATTGTAGCAGACATCTTTGACATCATTCTTCTCTGCCGTTCAACATCTTTGGTATTGCCAGTCGCATGCACATCAAATCTACTGCTTCACAGGGCGAAAAATGATTCTGTACATATTATACGTATTTTTTACAAATATCTGCATATGTGTCAACACCAGACCAAATAACAGCATGAAGTAGGAAGCCACCATCTACAATGTATCTTAATTCTGATGGAGGCTGCACACAGGGTTCGATAACCTCTATAATATCCATAATTACAGATTTTCTGTTTTTTTCGCAGATTTCGCAGATTAAATACAGATTTTCTATATATACTATAAAGGCTATACCAACTGACAAACTGCAACGTATACATTTTGTGTTCTTGTGATGAAAACAACCAGAAACAGTTTGTTTCATTTAGTCCTGGGGTACCACAGAGGTGGCGTTTTGCTAGGTGTTTTTTTATGAAAATGTGTGAATTTGTAATTTTCCCCCCCACCAAAACTCAGACGAGGCTTGGTGGAATGGGCCTTAAACATACATACATTGAAGCTGTGTTCTATTATGCTTTTTTTGATTCTTGTTTCAACTGTCTAGGTCAATTAGGGACTGACTTACAGACATTTGAATAAATTCCACTAGGGTATATGTTGCGAGCCCGGCCGCCATCTTTGTCCGCCATTTTTGGGGTGAAACGAACATGGGATTTTAGGGGACTTTTGGGATTTCATTTGGGAGGCCACAAAGAGTAAATCCTGAAAAAAATAGCTTTTTATAAATTATTTTAGCTTGCAACCCCATATTTACTGTATTTTCCGGCCGCCATCTTTGTCCGCCATTTTGGGGGTGAAGCGAACATGGGATTTTAGGGGACTTTTGGGATTTCATTTGGGAGGCCACAAAGAGCAAATCCTGAAAAAAGTAGCTTTTTATAAATTATTTCAGCTCGACACCATTTTTGGTCCTTCATTTACTGGGCTAATTTTGAGTAATTCAAGATAGCGGGCAATATAGCCACTGTAAAAGCGATAAGAATATTTTTCGAATATATTATCGACATTGGTATCAACTTATATGTTTGTTGGGTTGTAGATTGTGACAATAATGTAAAAAATATTATGCAATTAATACAAATCTAGATATAAAATATGACAAATTTAGATTCAGGGCCCTCAAATTAGGTACATTTCTTACAGAAAAAAAACTGACATACTGAAAATTTTGGTTAGGCCAAAAGGCAAAAAGTAGGGCTTTTTCTCCGAACTAGGATATCTTACATTTCAATTAATTACTTGAGAAATTAAATTTTCATTCGTTTTAAATTATCAAAGGTTTGCCGCGAATTTAATTTGTTGATTTTGAAATTTAATTGTTGTCATTAACTCATTTCTTAAAGCGAAGTTTTTATGTAGGCCTACACATAATCAGAAGAGCAATGCACGTCCTATTTCTCAAAAGATGAACATGCTCTGCGTCATAAACTATTCATCTGGAATGCTATTTAATTAGACATGTTCATAGAGAACACATACATTATTGCCATGGGTCAGGAAGAATAATAAGGCTTACACTATCAGCTTATCCCATAAGTAATGTCGTATTTTTGCACCGCGAGGAATGAAACGATAACTTACCTGGAACACTACCGTTAGTCAGGAAAATTACCAGTTGTTGAATCAACCGCAGAAAGAAATTACAGGGTTTGAAGGTAAAGAACTGGGTCACTGTTCGTCGCACGTCATCCTAATTTTGCAGTAATTTTCCGGAAAGGTGGGTTTGGAGGCTGCGAAAAAGACAGTAGTCTTTTGGTGCAAGATCTGGTGAAAACGCCGGGTGGGAATTTCTGCCAGCTACAGTCCTCGATCTTAGCACAGGTTCTTTTTGTTTTGTGTGGGCGCGCTTTATCGCCGTGGATGAGCATACCGTTGCGATTAACCAGAGCAAGACGTTTCTCCAACAATTCAGTCCGTAAGCATTCAAGCTGCTGACAGTAGACATCTACATTGATGGTCTGATTACGTGTATTGTCCCACATATATCACACCAAACACTCAACATCACTTCGCACAGCTGAAATGGGTGGCATAGAGTTCACTGGTCAGTTCTTCAACAGTTTGCATTCGCTTTACCTCCATCGCTGCTCGCAGGGCATAGTTGTGCAGCTGCACATGTCTCCCTTCTCGTGGCTTATCGGTGAAGCTGGTGTCCCCGGACCGAAACCTCTGGAACCATCTCTTGTATTTTCGTACGCCCACAGTACCTTGGCTATATATGGCATTGATGTTTCGTGCCGCTGTGCTGGGTGAATGTCACTGGTGAAATTAATAAATTATGACATGCCGTATGTGGTCCTCCGACTCTGCCATGATCAAACATAAACCACACTTCCAATACGTGGATTAGACCGTTCTCGTTCTACACACTGCTGCACAATGAAGCGCCCTATATGACTCATCTTGGCACTTGCCCTCTACTTTACTATTCTCTCGATGGAGTCATTGCAGCGGCCATCGCAGATACCACATTACACTGAGATAAACGCTTACATTCCCAATAATGTAAATGTAACATTTGCAGTATTACGTAGGTTGCCTACGTTAATACGTACGGAACATACGTAATACGTAAGTAACCCACGTTCAATGAAATTGGCGATTAGTGGTGAGTGATTACAAGTAATGCCAAGTGGAAAAAGTCTTTATTACGTATGTTTCCTACGTCCTCCTGTTGTTTCTCCATGCCACAATTTTTGGCAGGACGGAATATCCTGCCAACATATAAAATGAATAAAGTGACGCCATATAGGAACACAGGCAAGCAGGATGGAACCTCCTGCCAAGAATGAAAGAAGGAGAAATCAGTATATACATTACAGACGGTACTTTCCTACGTAATAGCAGGAGCCGCCTGCAGTAACACTATAATGATGTACACTGCTTGTATCAATGTTGGGAGCGTTTGCATGCAAGTACAGCAGGAGACACAGTCTAGCAATAGAAGGTTAAGTGCGTTGCGAAATGTTAAATGTGTTGCAAGTTGTTGCGGTGTATTACAAGTAGCTCGCGAGATGGCAGCACAGTTTTGTTTATAACCAAAAGCTAAAACTATAATTATTGTGCATGGGAGATCTGTTTTAAAGCAAACACAAAAGGCAACGCGATTAATATTATTAGCATATGTGATAATTTAAAGATTTCTTGATGCATTTATATTACTGCTCATATCTAAAAACCAAATGTGCGCAATCAGTTATTGTAGAACAGTTTATAAGATAAGAAGTTAGATTATCGATGCAGATACTAACATTAATCGGATTTAACATCTGGTTTATGAAAGAATAAAATACTTAAGTTTCGAATATTTGCAGTTTACTTCTCGGGGCATTATGCTCTAGAATGAAGTGATTAATTTCAACGTATGGAAAAGCATGACCTTCCGATACAGGTGCATCATCCATTCTTTCCGTCTGATACATCTATACAGTTTGGAGGTAACTCGTGTACACGATGTACGGACCGTTCTGCCAGGCAGGAGGGAACCTACAACCACGACAGCTGGACGGCCAGTACGTAAGGAGCAGCCCCCATTACGAGCCTGGGTTTCCCTATAGGCAGGTAGGACGGTGGCTACGTACTGGCATGTGAGTGCAAATAACTTCATGACGTCATGAACTGGCGTCTGCAATTAGCATGCCAGGCAGGAGCAAACAGCAGTTAACAGTACACATGCTCAGTAATGCTGTTTGCTACGTCCGTCATACTATCCTCGCCAATTCATTATTGCAGGAGGGAACCTACGGATTTAAGGAGGTTACGTCCTTAAATCCTAGGAAAAATTTTTCTCCGTGTACTTATGGGCTAACCAGATAAATCAATCTGTAGTCAAGCTATGGCTTTCGGTCTTTATATCTGCGGCCGTTTAGTGAACTAGTTGTATTTATATCGTCCGGATCGCTGAACGAGACATGGAATTAACAAAATATAAGAGATGCCAACCCAGTGAAGGGGGATACTGTTGGCTGGATAAATTAAAGGGAATTGTATCTTTGCATCGGACCTTTGAAGACTGATGGTCAATTAAAAATCAGAGCAAATATTATAACATTGAAGATTCATTCCGAAAAAGTAAATATTGATAGGTTAAAGAGCATTGCATGCTTACCAAAGAAAAGTACCATTTGGTTTTCATTATCAAATCTCAACAAGATTCATAATGTTTCCAGCGATGGCATCAACAGCACTGCTGGTGTTCGTGTCATTGACATAACTTTTGCACATACGTACAATGTGTCTTACATCCAGAAGGAATATGAATGCAAAACGACCTACGAATTTACTACCGTTTCCACATTTTTGTTTGATAAATGTGAATTCGTAGCTTCAGCAACAGTAAATCAAAACTACCCAGAATCGTTGTTGCAAGTGGAGAATTTTATGAGAGCATACCAGAGGAAAGATGCTATAATACTAGAGGGTTGTGTTGTTATGATCATCTAACTGAACTGTTCCTGACTTCATAAAATTGTATGGATCATACGTGGATGAATTTTTGAAAATGGTAACGATTGCTACACTTGCTTTTCCTTAGGATTTATAGGTGTATTATTTGTTTAAAATAGTAGAAATTGGAACATCACTTAAACGTAAATGATCGAGAAAATATGTCACTTTCAATTATATACATATGTTTGTGATATTTGCTCACTGAAACATTCAAGAATATTACTTTTTTACTTCAGACCATAAAAATAAGCATGTCCTCAAGCTTATTTAGCAAAATGTTTTGTTACTATACATTCTAATCCATGATGAAAAGTGACAGTCATATTCCTAAATGTATAACGTTTTATGTATATCCGTGCATGGTGTTTAAAAGTAGAGAGGGTTTATAATTTATTTAATTTTAAGTGTATTTTGTTAATTTCCCTAGATTTCAATCTCAACTGTGTCACGGCATTTTTCTCTTGTTTTTATTCTCAAACATTTCAAAACACTTTTCCCCTGATCTAGAATAGATCACCCGCTTTTTCTCTCTGTGGAAGCCTGCAGGGATGGATAGATAAATGTTGTACATTTTCTTTTTCTTTCTGGGAACAGTTTTTAATTTACATTGTGTCATATAGTACTTTAATTAGTTCTCAACTCCGTCCTTTATATATATAAATGAAAGTTTTAATTTCAAAACTAAAGTGAATCCCTTGTTCGACATGATTTGAAATGAACTTGTGTCCTACCACGGCGCACTGAAATCGCCGTTTAATTGTTCACACTAACGGCAGTTTTATAAAAGATCCTCAAATTTGTCACACGCAACACCAAGTTTTTTTTTTTAAATTTTGCGTGGTATAGAAAAGAAATATCTAAATCCTAAATTAGAAATAAAATTTTATGTTTTTTCTTCAATATATTTTATTTTAACGGTATATAAGCCTATGCCAGGTTTTGTTTATTCAGATTGTTACGTGTGACGGAGTTCAGAAATCGATGTGCAAGT